>MQUG01001869.1:0-16654 GCA_007213375.1 Steinernema feltiae | reverse complement strand
CCGCCATCACTCTTCTAATAATTTATTTTACTCGCTCTCCATCGTCCCTCTTTTATGACTTTAATTAACCGCTGTTTTCGCCTGCTTTCAGACTGTTTCTATGTAGCGGCGGGACGTGTACAGGCCGCCGTAAGTCAGTTCGACCAGCAATATTCGAACAAAATGCCCGCCTACATTCTGCTCGTCGGATGCGTCGGCATCTCCGTTGCGTTGGTTGGAGTGCTGTGCGTCTACTGTGTGATGCACTGTTGGCACTTGAAGAAGCCTGTGATTGGGATGGGAAGGAAGAAGACTGAACGGTATTTGGGTCAATATACAGGTGAGATTTGGGAATTAGAGAACTATGAATTTTTGGCGCCTTTTTTCTTTCGCTGGCATTTTGTTCCTAAAATACTCTTATTAATCGTGATTTTTTAAATGCGAAACTAGTATAAAAACTAGTAAAAAATATGAAATTTTTGCTCAGTCGCGAATTCATCAGCTCGAGCACACAATGACGGATTCACCATCAAAGATTGGCGCTAGGAGGTTTTGCCGATTTCTACATTTGTTTGAGGTTTCAGGTTTGAGGTTTGGGAACCCAATGAGACATGCTTCAAGTCAAATGGGAATAATTTCATTAATTGCTTATGATTAATCGATTATTTATCGATACACATTTTTTGGGAAATTTTCAACCATAAAATTATAATAAAAATACTTCAATTAATCTCTATTTTTGATTGTAAGACACCAAAGCTAGGTTTCTAATCAGAAGATTTTTGCAATGCGTCAATTAATCCTATTTAGTTAGTTTAATCCATTTAGCATCTGTTGACATTTCCATTGTGGAACTTTTTTGATTTTTGAAATTAAAAATATATTTTTCTCTGTAATCGACTGGAAAACTACAAAACTAACCATGATACGTCAACGTTCCATTTTTCCATTCATTAAAAAGGGAAAGACCAATTTTCTATCTGTTAAATTGATTTTTTGCTAGCGCTTATCGGCTTAAACAACAGTTGCTCTTTCATTTACTCTTATTTGGCAGCGGAATCTTAGTTAAGAAGCAGACATGCAAATTTAATCTAGAATTTTCATTAAACTTTGTTCTTGTGCGATGCGTAGCTATTAAGCCACACATATCCAGCGTCCCGTCCCAGTAATATCCCAGTCGTTTGTTTTCCATTTGCAGAAAAGAACTCATTAATGCCGATCAAACGCTGCTGCTCCAGCACAGGTCGCAAAAACTCTCACTTCCTGGTTGCGTGTGACCTCGATTCATTCACAAACACCAATTTTTGTGGGCAGACCAGTGCCTTGAGTCGTTTTTGATTTTTGAACAGAAAATATGTGAATATTCTTTAAGTAATTTACGGATTTAATTTTAATTCCTCAAGTCTTAAAGCAACAGCCACATTCTGCATACCGACGGCCCGAAAACAATGTTGATTGAATTTTCAGTCGCTCGCGCGCTGCGAGCGGCACTTTATTACGCAAAAACTCAAATTGAGATATAGGAAAACATCCAGAAAGGAATGAAGACTTTCTTATACGATATTGATTCATTCGTGTGTGTTGAGCCTAGCAGAGCGAGCAACCAAATAATTTATTCTGATACGTGTTTTTGTACTTTGTGACGCGCATTGGCCTGGTTTGGCAGCTGTCTTTAAGCTTTGGCTTTACGAATTAGCGCGAGCGGTTATGGCGGCTGTTGATTTTTTGCTTGGAGAGGGCCCTGCATTGGGGCTGCTTGTCTTGAGCGTGTAGAGTCGGATTAGTGGTTGCACTTGTATTACGTTTGGTATTAAAATGGCTTAATTGTTTTGGTGTTTGGTAGGCTCGTTAATGCACCAAGTTCACAATCGAAAACAACTGTGATTTTGGTTTATAAAGCTGCAGCGTGTGTAATTCGTTCGTTTTTTTGTGATTTGAATTTTGTCACCGGAATTTGGGGATTTAAAACAGACTGGTCATTACTGTTTTTTTGATTGATTTTTTGAGAAAATAATAAAGTCGTAAATGTAAATATAGAAGCAAAAACAGAAGTCAGCAACTTTGATTCTCATTTATGAGACTGCAGCCAGTGTATACCGTTCCCTTGGTTCATTGCCGTTTGTAAATTGCCGTTTACCTTTTGCAGATTGCTTTTTTAAGATTGCTTTTGATCACATTGCTGGCGCCAGTGGCAATTTTCTTAAATTCTTATTTTTGGCGCGACGGAGTTTGATCTACATTCTCGATCCGAAATCGGACTCTCACTGGCTCACATTTTTTCGAATAAAAATTGGAACGCTCATGGACTAACAAGTTTAGAGTTGCGCGCACGGTGTCGCTTGTGTGATCTCAAATGTCTGAAACAGGGATTCTTCACATACTCCAAAAACAGACTGGTTTTCGCCTTTTTAAAACAAAGTTTTTTGTCACCATCACATCAGAAATTTCAATGTAGAAGCAAAGCAAAATAATTTTTGGTTTCCATGAGATTTGTCAACAAGAAGCAAAATTGTGCTTGTTTTGTTTAAACGCAATTTCAAGTTTTCGTTTGTTATCATCGTGCGTCCCTTGATTTTTCACTTTAAAAATCCTGTTAATTTGAGTTATTGTTAGCTTAGATAGCCGGTCCAACGTTATTCCCACCTGTTCAACGTTTTCTTGCGACGCAGCGTCCTCAACCATCTTCGAACACATATTAAAGTAAAACGTCCAAAATGTTGTGTTTAAACGCCGTTATCCTCATGAGTCGGCAGCACTCGTCTGACTTTGTTTTGTAAAATAAAAATTTTTTTATTGAAGATTTTTGAAGTAGAGTTTGTTGACAATTGACCAAACTAGAATTTTTCCAACGCGACTTTAGCTCGAAACAGTTTTCGCGGTAAAGTCGTTCGCGCTAAAGTCATGTCGTCATTTAGAATTTTTGCGATGATCCCATTGCTTACTTGAAGTTCCTCTCGAAGACATCCAAGACCTGTTGTTTAGATTTATTTTGTTTCATTTAGTAAATTTAGTAATTTGAGTTAATTGGAATAATGAAGGGAAGTTATGACGTGGAGGAAATGACGGTGGGGGAAAAGACTTTAGGGGAAAAGACGTTGGGGGAAATGTCGTGACGGCAGAATTTTTACAGACATTGCTTCCGATGGATGCCCTGTTGAGCAATAGTGCGATCTTACACTTTTGTTCTAGCGCTAATTTTAATTTTTTTCGTTAAATCAAGTTTACTTAGAATCAAGATTTGGAATCGTAGATTAGTTTCATTCTTGACCATGCTGTATTAATCCAGACCATTTGATCACTATATTCACCAATTAGGTATCTTTCAGCAAAGCAATGCCACTGAAAAGAACTAAGTTTTCTTTGAAGCCATGTTGAACCTAGAATATTTGGTAATAAGCTAATTTTTTGGACTTGAACAACAGGGTTATCCTGGGTTTCTTGTTAATTCCATGTTGGCCAGAAAACAAAAACACATTGGATATAGTTAAAGTTTAATTTAAATCACTCTATAAGATGCCAACGGTGGACCATTTTAAATTTTTTGCAATTGGTTAATTTCCTGTTGAGCGCTAAAATGCCAAAATAGACTTTTGTTTTTTCGCTAATTTTAGACTTTTCGTCTAATAAAGTTTACATCGAATCAAATCTGTTCAATCAAGAACTTTCCTTTTAATTTTTTTCATTTTTTCAAACAGAATTTTATCCACCTATTGTGAAACTTTTTTTCGATCATTTAATGATTTTCAATATTGCAACTACGCGCACAGCAAAACAATATGTACTGTGTTCACAAGTTACCCGATAATTTTTGTGGCTTTTTAAAAGCATTACTTTTTAAACGTTCTCTCTAAACGAAAAATAAGAAAAAGAAAATTGAAAACACACTTGACATTTTTTTGAAATTCCTGTGCCATTTAAGAGCATCTACACTAAAGAATGCCGTAATTATAGACTTAACCTGTAAAATACGAGTTGTTGTCAATTTTAAAACTATTTGAAAGCAAATATGTTCTAGAGTTTTTGGTCTTTCATCATCGAGTAAAATTTTTTGGTCTGGTTCACGGTTTGGAATTGTTGTCCACAACTTCTGACAGCTTCTTCCAAACGTCGTTTGCAGTTACCAAAAAAACTTTACCGTGACTCAGCAAATCTTTAAATATATTATGGGAATTTTTGCCATCCAATAATTTTCTTTATTCTACGCACTGTCATCTATTTTTTGCCCCCAGTCGCCACCAGTTGTTTCCAGACGTCGTTTACAATTATCAAGTTAATTTTCTTCTTGCTCTCAGCAGCTCACTCTGCCGAAGCACTAAGAACAAATAAAACAAATAAACTACCAGCCACGGGTATTTTACAAGAAAACCAATGAAATTAACGTCAAACTGCAGATAGGCACAATAATCAAGTGCACTGTCTGTTTAGGCCTATACGAATCAAACTTGGATATTTAATTTAATTTAACCTTATACGCACAGGCAATGTTGCATGTTTCAAGTAAGATAATATGATCAATTAAGGGAACGATAAAGGTGCGTAGGGGTGCTTGGAAACCCCAGGTTTAATAAATGGTCCTATTTGTTACTTACAGTAAAGTGCTGGTTACATTTTTAAAATTAAATTTTTAATTAGCGAACTCAGAAGGAGCGCCTCAAGAGCGCCTACTTAATTTTTTGTTCAAGATGTGAGCAACGATTCAAATTCGATTATACCAAAACATTGCTATTAAAAGTTTAAATTTACGCTCCGGTAATTGTTTTTCTGCTTCTTCGCTATCAAACTGGTTTTTAATTTTTGCACAGAAGAGTATGGCAGAAAGCCGCAAAAGATTCAATATGGGGTTAACATATTTTTGCAATCTCTGCCAAGTTGAAATGCGAAAAGATGAAAAAGCGGTTATTCTTAGTTCTTTGCAATCCAACTATGCTCGCATTTTTTTGGCCCTTGATAATTTACCATTTGAGCCACTGACAAACGCTCATTTAACGTACATTTGTTTTCTAAATAATCGCAAATATGTTTTTTTTAGTTTCACTCGCGTCCCCATACGTCGCAACCGGTTCCACTAATTTCCGGCCCTCGGATCCTCCACCGCCACCAATAAAGCTCGCATATCCGCTGTGTGACGTGTGCGTCCATTTTCTCCGCTCAGCAAAGTCCATTTCTGAATCCATTAACATTGATGACATTTTATGTTTGCGCACGTGGGGTTTTGTCACCTTTTTTAGCCTCGAGTGAGCCGATTTTAGTGGAAAAAGACAGCAATCGACCTGTTTGTTTCAAGGCCGAAAAGGTGATTAAAAAATAATTGATTTTCATTTTTCGTTAATTTTTGTTTTTGTACCGTGACACCCCGATCTTGTTTAAAATGTGGGTTATTTGCTCCTAGGCCTAAGCCTAAGGCAGTTACAACATGGTTAGCTCAGCACTATGCCTAAAAATTCAGTTCTAAACATGTTTCCCAACAACACGACGTGAGAATAACAAGTGCTAGCCGAAATTCTCCTCAGGTAACGCTTAAAACTTGATCAATGTACAGAAGACTTGAACTCTGTCATAGAAATTATGTTTTATGAAATTAAGTTCAAAAAGAATTCCGGCGCCGAGTTGTCCTGGCGCCGAATCGTCCTGGCGCCGAGTTGTCCTGCTCCGATGGAAGAGATTTGCGACAATAACCAGGAGGAGCCCGTGCATTCAGGTAATTCATTGAGTCCCAGTCCTGCAGTTTTAGCTCATTTTAGATATATTTTGGCGCTTGCATTTTATAAGACTAAAACTAAGCGTTAAAATGAATGCAAATTTTATTTTTGCCAAGACAGGTAGTTGCATGATTAAGTTTTTTGTGTAGGAATATCTCTTTAAACCAGGTTCAAGTCGTTTAATCTGTTGGTTTTTTTGATTCCAGTCAGTACCAGTCAATATCTGGAATTTGTGGAATGTTCATTCGGTTTAGGGCTAAAAAATTGACTAATATACAGAACGTTTTATTATTCTTTTTTGGTTGGTTTCGTATTGGGGCTATTTTTTTGAAAATCACACAACACAAAAACCTATTTAACTGTAAAATAATGAATCTTGACTCACAAGATAGCGTCCTCCCAATTGAAAAATATTTTTTTGTATGTGTATGAACGCGATTTAGACGAAGAGCACCTTATTCGATTAATATAAGAAAAATTAACAAAATTCACAATTTTTGTTTCGCCATTAGATCATATTTTTAGCTCTTGACGCGACCAAATTGCCAAAAGTAGCTCATAAGTGTTGTCCACTGTCCACTATTAAAAACTCTATCGATTCAGTTTAGGAAGAGACTAGCTAAACAATGTAGCGGATTTCGTTGTGAGCATTTTTGTTGGAGCAAATTTGCAAACCCAGAATTGGTTTTAGGTTTTTTTAGGTTTCACAAATTAACAAAATTAACCAAAACAGATTAATGGAAGTGATTTGCGACAAAAGGATGTAGCCGTACATTCTAGTAAGTTGAGTCCCACCAGGAACACGCCTGAAATATGGTTTCAGCTCAGATATATTTTGGCGCTTGAAGTTCATTAGACTAAAATTAGGCGTGAGTTTGAATTAATGGTTGACTTGGACACTCAATCTGCCACCTGGTTGCAATCAATACTTTGGACCAGAAGTCGCGATGTTGCGGTTGAGGACAAAATCGCTCTCTGATCTTTGACTCTCTCGAACTCTCGCGCCGCCAGATAGATTGAATTGCGTGGCAAACGCACATGTGCAGCTTTAATTACTAGCAGATTTTTGGACATTTTATTAGTTACTTCAGGACCGGCAAAGATGAAGTGACCGGAAGCTGCAATGCGAGAGCACAATTTGTTAAAACAACTTTTATTTTACATTTTTTAAATTTTTGTATGAATAAAATGAAACCACGTTGATGAGTGAATTTCACTGATCGATCGATCCATGTATAAAACATTGCCGCAAATTTTCATGTGGCATCAAGCATTATGTGGATTAATATTCCGAGGTCTGAGTTAGACCTCGAAAATAGACAGGTAGAATACAGATATAGCTACGATAGATATACGGAATATTTCTGTGTTTCTTTGGAGTACATTTTGGAGTACTTCAGCAAATTATGGTCAGCTTGTGGACACTCAACGTGCCACCTCGTTACAATCAACGCTTACCAGAGATTAACTGAATTTCTGAATTTCTCAGAAGTTTGCATTAATGCAATGAATTAATCGGATTGTGTAACCAACCGACAATAACCAAGAGGGATGTGACTGTGCATTGATTGTAGTTCATTAAGAGTATTTGCAATTTTTTGAGCTCTGGAAAAAGAATATATTTTTAGCTGTTAACTGCCCCAAGATGCTGCTAAGTGTTAATATGTGCGCTATTAAGAACGCTCTATCAATGTTTTTAAATTAGAAGAACAGAGAAGCCCACGCGTTAACAAGATTTAGCAAATGATTGGAAGGATTACAGCTTTTAGTTGATCGAACTTTTTTTGATTATCTCGAACGGCTCGTGCGCGCGCTGCTAGACGTTGTTGACGTTTTAGGGGCAATCAACGTTTGATACCAGAGATTAACTGAATTTCTGATTTTCTCAGAAGTTTGCCATTAACGCAATGAATTAATCGGATTGTGTGTTAGCAGTGCGATTATGACCGCTTGAATGAATTAAGGTGGAAGCGAAGGTCAAGAAAGTCGTAAGACTCTTGAGGCTTCATTTGAGCCCATTAAATAGCCTTTCAGACGGATTGTCAATCATAAGTGAAACTTTTTTGGACGTCTTTATGTACTCACAAATTTGTTCGTCTTCAATTGCGTATTCTATTTTTGAGGTTTAACTGTCAGACCTCAAAAGATGATCCGTTTAATGCTTGATGAAACACGAAAATTTGTCGCAATGTTTTAAGTGTGGATCGATCGATCAGTGGGGTTCACTAACTTGCCAACGTGGTTGGCCCACATTTGGTAAAATTGCTTGCTTGTTTAAACACACATAAGGATATTTGGAATTGCTGTTGTTTGTATAATGTTAAAATCTTTCAGCAATCATTTTTGGCGGGCAACCGATTTTGTGAGGAGGGCCTTCAAAGCTGAATGTCAGTCTAAACCAAGGGTCAGAGCGGTCTTCACCTTTTCATAGACGATCTGGTGGACCGCGCCTTTGTAAATAGATACATGCCAAAATGGCCAAAGTTTTATTTCTGTTGATTTGATTTTTGAAAACTGAAATTAATACTTTTAGATTTTGTCGATTTGTCGATTTTCGATCCAGATTATTTTTTAAATAAAAACATCAAAAAGCAAGTTTTTTGTTTTTCACTGCAGGTGAAATCTGTAGTTTTACTTCAATAACGCTCTCGTTTTATTTTATTTTAAATTTTTGCACTTATCTGATGAAAGTCGCTTTTTTTTCGTTTAACGTAAACTAACAAATATTCGCCATCATTCATCACATCATAAGCTCAAACGCTCTTATGATCTAAATTTCAATTCTAAATTTTTTGTGCTTAATTTTTTTATTTCTTGAATTGAATTGAATTTGAAACACTTTGAGAGCGAAATGTCGGTGCCACCTCGTTACAATCAATGCTTTAAACCAGAAGTTGCGGTGTTGAAGTTTTAGGGGCAATCAACGTTTGATACCAATGATGAATTGATGAATGCCATGAATTAATTGGATTAACCGACAATAACCAAGAAGATGTGACTGTGCATTGATTGGCGTTCATTAAGAGTATTTGCAATTTTTGAGCTCTGAAAAGAATATATTTTTAGCTGTTGACACGGCCAATTGCCAGAAGTTGCTGCTATGTGTTAATATGTGCGCTATTAAGAACGCTCTATCAATGTTTTTAATTCGAAGAACAGAGGAGCCCACGCGTTAACAAGATTTAGCAAAATGAACGGAAAGATTACATTTTTATTTGAAAATTATGGTAGGCTTGGTCACTCCGTCCGCTACTTCATTACTCAATTCTTTGGACTAGAAATTGCGATGTTGAGGTTGAAGACAAAATCGCTCTCCGATCGAACTTTTTTGATTATCTCGACCGCTCGTGCGCGCGCCGAAATTGAATTGAATTTGAAACACTTTGAGAGCGAAATGTACCAAAGCTATACCAACGCTAAATTTTGAGTGTATCCACTAATCCAGCACGTCCAAATCGTTTCTTCGTTGAATTTACTTTCTGTCCTTCTTCTCATCCCTCCGCTCATTATTTTTTGCTCAACTCAGACTCAACGACCACCCTTTGCAAATGCGAAAAAAACACTCTGCTGTTTAGAAATCGGCTCACATCTCACTCAGGAGTGAAGTCACGCGGAGAATTGGCTTTTCTTTGTTTTCCTCTCCTCGTTCTTAATTGACCTCGTTCCCGCAAAACGCGCAACGCCGTTAGGACAAAAGTTACGTCCTCTAGAACGGCGTTTCTTGGTCTTTTTAACCAAAATAGCCATTTGTTTCAGCTGGATCCAAAGGGCTTTAAGTAAGGAGACCAACGACTGTTGCTTTCGTGCTTTTTGGGGCTAATCAGATTCACAAATATCGCTGACAAAAGTTGTTATGAGCCGCTGTCGAGCTGATGCAATATGTTTGCCGCTAAGTTGCGTAAAAAGGACAAATCTCGATTTCTTGATTGAATTGCGTGCTACTCTATAAATGTGTCATTCAATCTGTTCAAATATGACGTTTTTTTGGATTTGAATTGTAGAAACTTTTCCACAAAATTTAAAAACTTCACTGATTTGTTATGGGCGTTCTGTTAAAATCGCTTTTCTTCCTCGCGCACGTTAATTAGAATGTTATCTTTAAATTTTTGACACCGGAATAACGTATTTAGAACGCAGGTAGGTAGTCTCGTTATTTTTTAAATTCGACTAGTTCAAAGTGTTTAAGGCATGTCACTAGTACTAACAATAGTAGTCAATTAAAACGTTATTTTTAAATTTTTGACATACGGAAATTCGTCTTTTTTAAATCTGTGGTTATTTCGGGCGTGTGTAGGTAGCTAGTTAAATTTTTGGATACGCCTAGTTCAAATGTTTTTTTTGGCATTGCAATAGTGATTCTAGGCGAGGTTGTCTGTCCTGTTCACATGAACAGACAAAAAATTAAATCAACAGTAATCTGTAATGTACGTTATCTGTTCAAATTGATTTTTTTGCCTTATCACGCAAATTAGTTTGTCGTGTTTGAACTGCGGTCAACGAAAACCTGATGGAGCATATTTTTGACCAACATATTAACAATCATTTACCAATATGCAGATTGTTATACGGATTATCACCAGTCTGTTAACAATTCGCATTTGTCGCAATCAAAGACAACATTTTTTTTCACAATTTTTGGCTTTCATTTGAATTTTTTGAATTTGATATTTTTTGCACCTCGCATAATGAAACGGCAATCACCAGTTTTATTTTTTAGTTTTGAAGGCTTTCGTTTGTTGTTCAACTGTATGGAACAGTCGAGAATAATGTGGTGGGTTTTCCTTGCATGTGTGTTGGATTTTTGCCTGATTTTGCCTGATTTAGAACTTTGCAATCAATAAGGAATGTGAGTTGAACTAATTTCCTAGTTGAACTAAAAAAGCGTTTTTGCGATTAATCATAGCTAATGATTCTGAAATGCACTATGTTGTTTTTTGGCATTTGGCACTATGTTGAGCATTTAGCATTTTTTCAATAATTCAACTGGTCAACTTCCATTGCCATTTTTTTGCATTTCGCACAATTAACCAGAATTAATAGTTTTTCAAAAAGTTGTTTTAATCCGTTGTTTTGTCTTTGTTTGCAACGTTTCAGAACAAAGTGTACAGAATTGTGGTCTTTTTTTAAAAGAAGTCATATTTCCACATGCAATCGATCGATGTAATTATAAGGACAGTTACAGTTCATTTGATTTTCTTGGAAAAAACATTTATTTTAGAATTATTGTGCACTGACAGAGGAGTAAAGTTTTGCTAATTTAAAATTTGACTATTTAATTGTCACGTTGGTGCGCTTTTTAACGAGTAATTTGTAGAGTTGCGGCAAAATGAAAGATATTGATATCGCACGAAATGTGAACTAAAATAATTTAATTAAATGAAAATGCAATTTTTGGCTTTGATAGAACAGCATCTTTAAACAGATTATGAGAAACCAGCTTGAAGAAACGTTATGCAGCCAGCTATGTTTCATATTGATGCTGTTTAATGCTTTTCTTCTTCAATTTCGGTGTTTTTTGAAAGTGCGACCTTTCAAGACTGAAACAAATCAAATACATTGATAATTTTTTGAGTAATGTATCTAGTATCTAGCTGCAGTAAGTTTAGCTATTCATTTACTGCTGTCTTGCGTACAATGAATGCTCAGCAATCCTTTTTGCTGTTTCTCTTGATCAATTTCCTCTTAGAAACTATAATTTTTGTACGTTGTATTCGTTCAATTCTACGGTTTCTTTGTGGTTTTATTAAATGCCTAACAGTTTGATTAGCGATTATAAATTGGCGATAACGAATTGCTATTTTGTGGCCTCTAATCAATGACAGCGCAATCCTCTAGCACTACGTTTTACCGTAGCACTAATCTCTAAGCGGACTAAGCACTGCTGGCGCTGTTTTGTTCAAAATCCTTTATCAGCTCGATTAGCTTTGTTTATTTTTTTGTCTTTTGGAAAATCTGAAATCTTTGGGAAAAAACAGTTTGCCAAAATGATTAATATTTTTGGCTCCTGGGTAAAATCTTTCATTGGTTCTTTCCAATCTAAACTTTTTTTTGCAATATCACCATTACACCCGCAAGTTAATTCCGAAACATTGTGTGTTGCTATTTACAAAACAGTGACAACAAAAGTGGAGCTGAGCATTTTTTGGCAATGTTGGTTGCGATCCAAACTTCAATATTTTAGTACATTTTTCCAGTTTTTTAATTCTATTTTTGTCCATGTTGCGATACGTTTTAAATAAATACATTTACAAACAATAAATACAAATAAATAAATCTTTTTTGTAAAAGGTCTGGTAAAAAGCCTTGGGACATTAGAGATGCCTTAGTTGCACCCGTTCCTGATCGTCTCGAATTTCAGCGGATTTCAACCAAATTCACGGTTCGCACAGAGATGCTCCCACTTATTCAAAATTTACAATTTTTGGATGTTTTTGCAGAAATCATGCAAAGCCAAAAGCAAATCAACACTCAAGACTTTCAAGAGGGAAGCATCGCTCCAAAGCGATCAATTAAACTCACTGATGCCTTTTTAAACCCAACATACTAAACGAGATGGGATTATCGCTATGCGATCACCTAAGGTAAGGGAGCAGCTGACTGTCGCCACTCAATTTGCCACTCAATCTGATGAGATTTTTAAAAATATGAACAATTTTTGCGTTTGTGTTGAAAATGCTATTTATAATTTTAGGAATTTAATATTCCAGAAATCTGTTGCAATTGTTGAAAAATGTAGGAAAAACCCAAACGAGGTTGTTTCCACAAACAGCTTACACCAATTCTAGAGCTTTTTGCCACATTATCTTCCCACATTTTTAAACTTAAAAACATTTGAAATAATTTTTGAAGAAACTCGCTTTTAACTGCAATTTTAAAGATAACTTCGAAATGAAATTTATGTGCACTTTTACAACAAAATGAATTGTTGTGTTCAACTACGTTGGTTCTATTTTCTCTGAGTGACACTCGAGAATTAGTTTTGAGACGTCACAAGCAAGCGGGTGCTGATAATGTGGCATATTTTTGATCAAAGATTTCGGTAAAAAAAATAATTTGGACTCATCTAACATGGACGCGTTGCTACAATTATTAATTTTCTGTTCATTTTCACACTTTAAATACACGTGTTTCAATATAAAAAGTAGCTTTTTTGCTGTACACTAATAAATAATCACTAATAAAAAATAATTTTAATAAGATCAATTTAATTCATTACAAGGACAACTTAAATCATAGGTATATGAGATAAACTAATTTCTATTCTTGATAAAACTTTCGTTTATTTTTTTTTGCTTTGTGTTACACTGGAAAATGCAGTTATGTACTTCGTTTCACGTTCGGTTTTAAGTTTAAGCAATCATTATCGATGAAAAACTATTTGGTAACAATTAATGGAAAAATAGATCTGCCGGGTGAAAATGCTGATTTGCAGAGCCGAGCCAAGACGTGCTGACCATCGACTTGCTGGACTGGTTAGATAATAGTTATGCGGAGGCTTCTCGAAATTTTTTGATATACAGAGTAACTCGGGTTGCGAAAATAATAAACAGACCGTGGGCTTTTCTTACATATAATTTTTTTTTTGCCAGGTTCGTTCCCGTTCAGCCAAATTGAGGCAATTTCCCGCAATTATATGAGACTTTACATTTAATAGAGTATCAGTAACTTAGCAGTTTAATTAATTTCTCAGTTTTTTGGAATTCGAAAAAATTTAATAGCTACCATTCAAAACGTTCCTTTTGTTATTCTCAGCACATTATACGAAAACTCAGAAACAGTTTAGTTTGGGATAATTCTTCACAATTTTAGATTATGCCCTATGCATTCAGAAAGATAGAACTCCCATGTCCGCGTTTAATTTCTATTTTTTGAAATATAATAACAACAATTACGCTTTCTAGCGATTAATTTCTTTCGGGAGCAGCTTGAGCCTCTAGTGTATGTTTTGCAAGCAAGATCAAATCTAAAGTTGATTTAAGCTAAAATGAACATTTTTGGCCACAAGCGGTCAAACCATAAGCTGCTAAGTATCGCAACTCTTAGCTGGGGAATTGTATTCACGACCTTAATTGCAGGCTACTTATAGCATTCGTTCACTGTTGTCTTGCTTAAAGAGGTAATGAATTATTGGGAATAGTTTTTGCTTCTTTTCTTGATCAATTTCAGTTGATAAATTCTAATTTTTGAATAAAACTTAATAGAGGATTTAAATTAGCCACAAATTGTTACGAGTTTCGAACAGCACAAATTCCTATTTGATCATTTTTTTCTATTTCATTTTTGGTCATTTGCAAAGGTTGTTTTTGCAAATCCAACGAAATAAATAAATTAGAACAGTTCCTTTTTCATTGTTAAAGCGTTTATTTGTCGTTGAAAGCGACTAGAATTGGCGAACTTTTGTCGGTCTCGTTTCTGCAACGGGCCTATTTTATAATTTTAACTTGTATTAATGTTGACTGCATGACATGAGCGCAAACGCTAAAAAACGCAAAAATAGAATTTTGTTTAGTTGCTTTTTTGAAATAATGTTTATGTTCACGGGTGCTGTGGGTGCGTTTAGTTGACGAATTGTTTAAAAACAGTGACCGTAAATTCTCAACTTTGCTTCACTCAAAGATAAAGATTCTTGTTTTATTTTTGATCGAGGAAGCCACAGCTATTTAATAATTTTGGTTAATGAGCCGGCTAGTTGCTCGGTGATCTTTTTTAAAAGATCAGTTTCTCTGTTTTTGCCTCTTGTTCAAGGTCTAGTTGTTCAAGAAAAGTGTATTTTTGAAAAAAAATTAGGGGGTACTAAAGCCTTTCACCAACATTTATCAGTTGTGCAGGTGATTTTCATTTTGTGCTACACGTGCAATTTATAAAATTGCTTGCAGGGCAACGCCACAACATTATTAACTTGACCAAATTTAAGTAAAGAAGACAAACGAAAAGTTCCTGCTGCAAATGCGAATTTTTGAGTATTTCGTGGACTATACAACTCTGACTCTTTGTTTCCTCTGTACATGTTCTTTAATTTAACGATAGACTTATTTTGCCAATACCCTATATGATCCCATCCAATTTAACACAAATTTACTGCAAAATGTCTTGAAATTTTGATGTGGCAAGCGCCGAGCGAGAGTAGCATGTTTGCGTGGAAATTGAATTTGAAGGGCAAATCTCAATTTCCTGATGGAAGTGCATGTATCCAACATGTAAATATGTCATTCATGCGAACATCCATTGGACGGACATGTGACGTGTTTTTGCGTGTTTTTCTGGATTTTTGAAGCTCGAGAAGTGATAATTTGGTTAGTAATCAACAGTCTGATTCCAAGCTTGGAATTTACTGCTTTACACTTCTATTTGTTCTTGTCGATTGTAAAAGTACAAAAAATATTTTTGAGAAGTGCATTTCCGAAAAATATAAAAAGGATGACGTTTACTGATGGGATTCTGAAATACTTTTCCCATTTCTTCACGTGCTAATTTTTGTATGCGCACTTTTTCTCCCAGTTTCGTTTGAGTTGGTCTCCATTGCTTGACTGGCAAAAGCGAATATTTTTGAAGTAAATAACAATCTGCAACTGGAATCTAAAATTCGCTTTTTTGTGGTTTGCGTAAAGAATTATAAATTATTTTTGTTAATTTCGCCGCTGGACAACAGGGATAACGTGGCGATTTTGCTTTTTTGATTGGCAGTTTTTTTATCGGTTCTGAACTCTGAAATGCAGTTCGAATTTCTTATTTAATCTCCGCGTCAAATGTGCGGGAGAAATCAGCATTTTTCAGTTTTAACAAACAGTTGATTTACCTTTTATTTTGGTGAAATTGCAGTTTAAACAGAATGATTAATGGTATAGTTTTATTGCTGCCAGGTTTAAAATTTACGGTAACTGTTTTTGACCAATTTGGTAACTACACGCGCTCATAGCACCCGAGGTCACAACGAAATTTTTGTTTATGCGCAATCAAATTTTACATTTGTAGCACAAAACAGATGAATCTTTCATTTCACAAAAATCTTTCATTTCACAAAAAATAAATTATGTTCACAATATGTTCACAAAAAATTATGTTCTTTTTGGCGTGGGAAAAAGTTTCTGAAAATAATCTTTTAATAAATCAATATTTCTGAATCTACTGTTTGGATTTCAATAATACTCAATCGCTTCAATATGTAATTTTGCTCTCAAGATCACGTAAAAAGTGAACTTTGGTTAATAAAGACAATTTTTGTCAGATCAGTAGCGGTAATGAGAAGCCAGATTCTGTGTTTTACCCAATTTTTTTAATGAAAAACACGATACGTTTCTTTTCTTCAATTTTTTTATATTGACAGTTAGAATACATAGTTGACGATTTAATAAATAAATTTGTTGATAATGCACGTCCTTTTTAACTTTAACGAGTACATTTTATCTATTTTTACTTAATTGTCCCACCCTTGGACTATCGTGAGCCAACCCATCCAATACACAATTTCGATAGGTAATTTCGAATGTAATCATATAGTCATATAATCACACTCTCACACATAGCATCTAAGGGAACAAAGCAATTTTTGTTTAAGCGCAACTATTTTTGGAGTAGGAATTTATCCAGCGAAATCGCTTTATAAATTCTGCTTAAAAAACAAAAAAAACAATTGTTTTTTCAGATTTGAATATTAGCTGACATTTGCAGAAGGTTGTTAACAAACTTATTTCGAATATATTTTTGGTACTCCTCATCACTGATAATCAATCTCATAACATTTTCTTTCATGAGTTTTGGTTTTTTAATTATTTTTTTACGTCTCTTTTACGCCAATGCACATCTCATCGAATCAGCTTTCCGAATTCGATGTTTAGAGTCAATTTTTGGGCAAACTCTAGTGGTTTTACTGTCGTACGATCCAATTAATTCATGTTTTTGTCAATCTCGAATTGGATACGTTTCAGGGTAGAAATTACAATTAATATTAACTTGATGGTATATTAATTGTCCAAAAT
>MQUG01001867.1:0-17234 GCA_007213375.1 Steinernema feltiae | reverse complement strand
CTCGAGTGCTCACCGAAGCAAACGATTTTGAACTATTCAACTCATCAGACACTCTCACTGGCGCATTCTCGAGTCTAACATTCCAGTTGGGACCGAATATGACTTCAAACCGACTTCCAGTTGTTTGTTTTATCGCTCACGGAAAGCTCTGAGTACAGCGAAATCCTTGTAATTGACGGAAGTGTCGATTCGCACGGCTCGGTCACCGATTTGACAAGCGTTGGAGGCTTGGATACTGATTCTTGGATTCTCAGACATCCGTTTGTCTCAAAAACCGGCATTATTACACTTTTGAGAATGACCACAAGCACTAGCAACCACAAAATTCTGATCAAAGTCTACGACGGTAGGTACGACAGGGGAATGTTTGCTTCTCAACGATATTTTGCAGAAACGAGAGAGTGCTACGACCAGCAAAGTCTCTTTCTGAGTGCCCCATACAGTCCTGTCGAGTTCAGTTACAAAGCTACTTCTCAAAATGAAGGCCAAACGCATTGTGGACTGACGATTTACGCCAACGACGTCCCGAGTGGCCATACAGGATTGAGATTATCGAGTTACAACTTGAGCGTAAGTGATTTCTATTGCTCTACATCCACGACAACGCCTGGTATCAATTGGCATAGAGTATGGTTGTTTCAGAGCTCTCAATAGTCCATGTTTAGGGCAGTGATAAAGCCGTCAAAGTGTTCCCCGGAGTCGATATTACCAAAACGCCGTTTTGCGAGTTCAAGTAGGTCTCCACCTCCTAGCGAGCAAAACCTTCAATTTCCTAAATTTAGCCGCACTACGCTACCTCTCTGGACCGACACATACCTCATTGGACAGCTGTTCACGGTTCTCGTGCCAATCGATGCTTACTACTCCTTTGGCTCCGCGTACTACTCTCGTAGGAGGTCCTATCGTTACGCTAATCAACTCAGCTCTTCTAGCTCCCCGTGCCCGAAATGGTTTTGTCCAAGGAGATGCTCCAAGCGACGGCGTCATCATGTCGCCGTTCTATCCATTCGGATCCAAAGAAAAGGGCCTGACGAACACGTTCCAGTACGTCAAGGACTACCTGCGTACGGATTTCGAGTTTGAGTTGTTTGTCGAGAGTTTCTCTCCGCAATCGTCGCTCGATGTCTACGCAGATAGCGAGCTGATTTACAGGTACACTCTTTGGGCTAATACTGATTTTGACTTGGCTCTTCTAGCTTTAACTGCAACAACGTCACATCGCTGCAGCCGTCCTACAAAGCCGGAATTGCTAGAACGCTCGCCTTCAACTACACAGGACCTGCTGCCGAAAAAGGATTCTTCGTTCGCTACAGTGCGAAACCGCTTCCTGGATCTGGAGTGTCTGTTTTCTTGTCGATGGTTTTGGCAATGATTACGGTGTTTGTACATTTGTTTAATTAAAACACTAAAATAAAGATTTCTATCAATTTGTATTGTTGTCTATGGATTAGACTGAAATTAGCAAAGTTAAATTCTGATCTGGGTGCCGATTCATCTCAAATAAAATCAGGAAAATCTATCAGTAATGACATTTGGTCATGTTTTGAATTTGGCACAAAACGTCGTTTTTCGTCATTGGGGCGGTGCTGAGGTGCCCTTAATATCGCACAGAGCGTTTTTTTTCCCACAAATTTAACAAAAACAAAACAAAAATTTGTAAGAGAAGCCGGAATGCCTGAATTCGAATCTCCCAAAAAGATCATATGTAATGTATTAGGAAGCGCCGTGACTCAGTGGTAGCATCCTAGAAGCCTTGAACAAGGACAAGGACGCCGTAGTTCCATCCACTCCCGAGCGTCTCCAGCGGATATCAACCGGACTCAGAAGTCTTTGTAATTGCCGAGCTTCCCCGTCTTCCGAAGAAGCTCTAGTCAGGTCATCTAGCCATCTCTCATCCATCTCTGCTATAGAGTGTCTCACATTGCGTATTTCCTATATTCCAACAATTCCTTGCGTAAAATTAATAATTAGGCTATTAAAGGGACACGGACTTCGCTCCAAAAAAGTCTTTGATTTTTGAGAAATTTCGTCTATCCCCCTTTTTCGATCTTTGCGACCTCGGTAATGGAATCAGAAGAAAATCACTAGTGTTGGCGCGATTTTATTGCGGTCGGATATGCGTTGTACGAAAGGTTGGATCCCTTTTGTTAACTTTTGTTATCTCAAGACTGAGTGGTCCTACAAAACTTCTGATTCCGCAAGGTCGATTTGTTGGGGGTAGACGAAATTTCAAAAAAATCTGGAACTTTTTTGGAACGATGTCCGTGTCCCTTTAACTGTTGTGACTGGAGGGGAAGAGGCCGCTGGGGGGGGGAGGACACCCTATGATCTGATGCAATAGTTATTTTGACTGGCTCGCGGTTGTTTTCTCAAGGAGAGGGAGGTGGGGCGAAGAGAAAGTGGCCGGCTGTTTGTTTGTGCGTTTCAGGTGAGCGAGGATGGCGGCACAGAAGCTACATTTCCAATTTTTGGTCATTTCTCACAAATAAAAAGTGAGATCAACAACGATACACTGTATTTACATAATTTTTCGGTTATTTGTATGCTATTTGTGTCACTGCAAAAAACTGCTATTTTTGAACTGTTCAGATGATCATTCCGCGAGATTTGTCCGAACACGCCATCCATCAATGTGGCCAGATGCTTGCAAATTGGATACCAAATGAAGCACCGATGGGCGCGCCACCTAAAAGAAATCGTGTAACGATTTTTTGAAAATACTCGGAACCGTAGACCGTCTTGTCAACTACGGTATGCGTTTTAGCTCCCGTTTAAACATATCCATTGTGTGTTCATGTTAGCTTGTAACAGGAAGGACGATAGAAATAGAGCAGCTGCAGAGAATGCGCGAATGTAAGTTCTGGAAGCTCGATTTTATTTGATATTTGTAAACAATTGACTCCTTGACTCTAAACTCGGAAGGTATGTAATCTGTACGACCAATTTAGCGCCCAGCTGAATGACCAACGAATCGCCGAGCTAGAATATCACGAGAATCGACGATTTAATGACTTGCGGATCACCGCCATTGTTCTCCTTGGCGTGCTTGTTTGTTTGCTCATCATTCAGTGTCTTGTATCGCAAAAAGCACCATCAGTTGTGATTGTTTCCTTGCATTCATTGTCTGACTTTTACCAGCCTCTGCGATCACCTCTCGTTGAAGATGGACAATTTGGCCTATTCAATCGTATAAAATCGTATTTTTGGGGTTGACGACAGCGTCAATCTGTAATTTGTGATGTCATCTTGTAGCTCTTGCATTTATATTATAGTCTTTCACTGGTTCAATTTCACAGGAACTCCAAAATATTGTGATAATTTTGAAAATTCGGTATCGTTTTGTGTTAAACTTTGACAGCCCACAGCCAGCAAGTAAAGCATCGTCAAAAAAAAATGCATAACGCAGGACATTTGCACTGTTTTTGCTGAAAATCATAGGCAGTTCAATTCGAATTCAATTCAGACACATTTTCAGTAGAAATTGATCTCGAATAGGCACAATCGCGTCACAGCCGATGCAACAGATTGTTTATTCTTTGGACTCACTCTGCAGGCACGGCGGCACATCAAAGACGTTAATCACTTTGTTTTCGCTTTGGGCGAACGGTGAGAGTCTTTCGCAAACCGGTTGCTTGAGCGCGTCGAGCGGTGAGATGAAGGGAGATGCTGTAATAAGGCCACGTTTCCAAGTCTCTGTTGTTGTTTTTTGCTTCAAAAATCCAAGTACCGTTTTTACAATTTGGATTGTAAAAATCCAAATATTTCAGAGTCTGTTCAACGTTTTTTTTCATTCCATTTCTAGCTCTAAATTCAAAGTCCCGTTTGATTGGCTTTTAATGGCTAAAGTAAATTGAGCAAAACTTTTTTTTCTACAAAATTTGAAAGTCTTTCGCAAACCGGTCGCGTCGAGCGGTGAGATGAAGGGAGATGCAGCTGTAATAAGGACCACGTTTCCAATTTTCTGTTGTGTTTTTCAAACAGAATCGCGATATTTCCTAGCTTGTTTGTCTGTTCAACGATTCTTTTGTCATTCCAATTTTAGCTCTAAATTCAGACTCCAGTTTTATTGGCGTAACTAACTGTTACCTTGCTTTTGTATTTTGCTAATGGAAAATGCAATGTTGTCCAGCACGTGTAATTCACTCATTTTCGTCTTATTCGTCATAATTTTTGTATTGTCAACTGGTATTTCGACTGTAGTCGCACAAGTGATTTTGGCTATTCAGATAATGTATCGCCCGCGGGAGCATCGCCAAGCCGAGCAGGACATTGTCCGCGAAATGATCAGCGGATGGCAGAGGATACTTAGTGGAGTAGGTGAAATGGTGATAAGCACAACTACTGATATTGTCAACGCAACTACTGACATTTTCAATGTCCCCGCCGGTAGTTCCAGTTCCGGTAGTTTCAGCGCAGACTTTACATTCATTTAGAGCAGCATAGAAATGTAATCCGGATTGCTGAGAGGATTCCTCGGCCTATGGTAACTGCAACGACCGTGGTTCCCGTGCCCGGAGTTTCGGATCTTATACTTGAGGCGCTCAGAAAAATATTCTCGGAGAATTCGGAATATTCATCGTATAGACTGCAACTCGGCGGTACCATTCCATCGTCTACAACGGTAATTAACGATAATTTGGTCTACTTGGCGTCAAACGCGTCTAAAATTTCGCTCTACGAAGCATTTACTATGCGAAAAGACTAAGGCGGTCAGTCTAACGCAGGTACGGTATGGTTAGCTTTGAGCGAAGCTAAGCACGTTGCGACCGGGAGCCAACTTACAACCATTTGCCTTTTTTACGTTTGATCGATGCTTTCTTAGGCTTCTTTGTTCTAGGCGATTGTCAACGAAACGTGGAAAGTTCGTGCACATGCGGCCCAGACGGAATTCTACCATAACTACAGAAATAAGCAGTGGAAACAGTTCTATGAACAAAATCGAAATGAGCTGCTTTTGATGATCTGCTATGCAAGTTTCGGAAATCCGAGGGCCTTCAACAAAGAAGAAGACCATCTCTACTTTTCCTACGATGAAAAACAACGCGCGCAGGCGGAGAAAATTGAAAAAATTCTTCAAGACCTGCGCAAGAAAAACCGTTTGCTGCGGCTTCGAGTGTTCTCCACGCTGGTCTACTGTAAAACAGAAGACAATGAGTTTACAGTCCCCGTATTCCGAATTGCTATGGACCATAGCGAGCAGGCCTACAAGTCGATGTATGTTACAAAAATTGGAATGATTGGCTAACGGAGAATCGTCTCCCTAAGATGGAATATTGCTATCCGAAATTTGGCTACTACACGTGCGATGCCAAGGGGAAATACTGCTATAGAGAAAATCAAGAGCCAATTCTGTGTTTTGGCGAATCTCCAGCTTGTTCCACTCCCGCAAAGGCTGTAAAAGCCTTGGATGTTGCGGCTGGAGGAGTTGGACTAGTTGCGGCTGGAGCTGGCATAGCTGCCCTCGTTCTCACTCCGCTCGGTGCGCCAGTTGTGTTTGCAGCGTTTGCTGGTAACGTTTCACTATGTGCAGGAATATTTCCGACCATCTATGGAAGCGCAAGGTAGACTTGATTTGTGACGTCTAACCGAATGGCTCTCTTTGTAGATCTGCAGTACGCCTCTTCGACAAAGCAACCCATGGCGAGAGTCTCACAGATCTCGAATCCGTGGCTTCATTCTTGACCATCGCTGCGTCGCCTTTTAGCTTTGCGTCTTCCATTTCCACCGCTGTTCTAGCAAATGGCGTTCAGAGAGGTCGCCAGTTCAAAGCAGCAGCACAAGTGGCTGTGGCATTTCTTAACTGTGCAAATGTGGGCGTTCAAGGCGCATTTTTGATTATTGGAATTGCACATTTGGTTGATAAGCTCATAAGCGAAAAGCTGACAAAGCTTGACTTGTTGCAATTCACAATGTCCGTTTTCTTCTTTACCAATTCGTTGATTACTCTAAAAACTGCGTCTCGCATAATTCGAGAAGCGCGAGATGAGATTGGTTCTGGTAGGAATGTTCGCGTTCAGAGCTGGTGTAAAAAGTTGGTCACTGCCTGATCCGTAGTCTCATTTGTCAGCTACGGTATGTGTTGTAGCGTCGTGTGAATAATTGAATTGATTGTTTAGTTTGCGAAGAGGATGGCGATGACGATATACCCGAAGCAGCTGCTGATGTCAACAATGCGCAATCTAGGTAAGATAATGAAA
Source organism: Steinernema feltiae (assembly GCA_007213375.1). NCBI lineage: Eukaryota > Metazoa > Nematoda > Chromadorea > Rhabditida > Steinernematidae > Steinernema > Steinernema feltiae. Next base: position 11,037 of record MQUG01001867.1, on the reverse strand, counting down.
CTCGTTTAAATTTAAATCTGTGCACGTCCCGGAGCTGCAAACTGAAGAGTTTTGACCGTACCTAAACCTAAACCATGTTGAATTTTGTCCTATTTAGCGGCGCCACTCCACAATACCGGGAGAACAGACGATACGATCACTTGCAGCTCATCATCATAGTTCTCCTCATTGTCCTTATCTCGCTCGTGCTGACTCGAATATCACAAAATGCTCCTTCAATCTGGATTATTGCTTTGCAACCACCTCCCGTAGAGCAATCCATTCTACAGCGTATGCAAACGATGTTTTTTTGGACCATATGAATGAGATAAAACACCATTTCTCTTTTGTTATTTTAACGTCTTCATTAACGTTTTTTAACGTTATGTTTAACGCTTTGTCAACTGAAATCTTTATCAGTATTGTATCAGTGCTATTTTCAATGTTTTCAGTAAAAGATTCATGCATACGACGCTCAGGAATGTCATCATTCTTTGCAACTCCTTGGATTCGCAACGCGCTGTGCCCATTCTTAGATTCGGGTCAACCGCCCGGGTCAGTTCTTAGGCTTTTTTTAGGCTAAACCATCCTACTACCGGACTGCTTGGCGCCCACTGAATTTGATGCATGGCGATTTTGTCGGCAGGTAATACGCATCTAAACGTTGCTCTACGAAGCCTGGCAAGTCACAAAACTAGGCTAAACCACTAAGGCAGTCAGCCTAAGGCACTTACGGCATGTCTAGCCAAGAACGAAGCTTAAGCGCGTTACGATCAGGCACAAAGTACCAGATTCTTGGCGCCAAGTTGTCCTACTTCGGCTCCCTGCATGGTTGTACATATGCTTTATTGATTAAGAATGATCAATTAACTATTTTGATGAAACTGGCAACCGCTGTTCTGGGGTCGCAGATGTCTACCCACATTTGAATGCACATCAGCGTTCGCCTTAGTCTCTCTCACATTTGATTTTATGAGACTTTTTGAAGTCTGCCTGTTTGGTCCTTTGAAAACAATGTGTTTGTTTCAAAACCACTTGCACTAATTGCCGTTTTTGCTGTCTAAAAGCGGGCTAAAGAACACAATTTTCCCGCGACTCCTAATGAATATGGCTTTGGCTTTTCACAAAAAAACCCTAAGAAATCGTTCGTTCTTTTACGCTTGAACATTGTGCCACAATTTGTCAAATCACTAGAGGTTTTGATTTTACGACGTTATCTCAAAGAACGTTTGCTAATTTAATTTATAGTGGAAATCTGAGCCATCTTCCGCCGCTGTAAAAAGCAATGCGATAATCTACATACGGTGCTCTCGAAAATCAATCATTTCGCCGCGGGACAACAGGTATGAAGTGGCGATCTTGTTCAAAACCGCGTTTTTCGGGGGTTTTATGTGAATCTGATGATTCCCACATGCGTCTCGTCCTCTAATTACCCTAATTCGGTCAAGAAACCACCCATACAACTTAGGTAAAAGGAGAAAATAGAAAAAAAAAACGAGAAGCATATGGAAAACACCAGTTTCATTTAAAACCCCCGAAAAACGCGGTTTTGAGCATGATCGCCACTTCATACCTGTTGTCCCGCGGCGAAAAGATTGATTTTTGAGAGTACCGTACGATTATCGCATTGCTTTTTGCGGAGGCGGAAGAGGGCTCAGATTTCCACCATATCATCTACGCAATCTATGTTACAACACAAAGCAGTGGTTCTGGTAATAGTTCTATTAATTTAAACCAGACATAACAAGAACGAATTAATTTCGAATTCTAGCGTTATTTTTAATTAGTTTTTCGAGTAATTTTCTTTTGTTTACATCACTTTCAGCCCCCTTTGTTAGAACCTTTCTTAGATACATCATGTTTGGTCTTCTGAACAAAAGAAGCATGTTCGTCTGTTCAAGAGATTAATTGCTTTTTTGTCAATTTTTGTTGTAAATGTTTTCTTCTCATACTGCTCAATTCAAGTTGAAATGTCACCTAAAAAATTGCGTTGATATGTCAAAACAATCGTTTACAACAAACGGAACCGTTAGATTTGAAATGAATTACCCGTAAACACCGTACCGTAGACGTCCTGATTCCGCCCATCTTCTAGTCTTCGTATAACAGCTTCAAAATACACGCAGTGACTCGTCGACAGTACGCTTGTCTGATAAGCGCAGTGTTTGAGTTGGCTCCGTCGCTCTCGCCCTCAATGTTTATTAGCGTTTGCGTGTGTTTGTCCGTCCGCACCGGCGTCATTTGAGACGTAGAAACGCCCGTCGTTCAGAAGACACAACAAAAAATAGACGACACCTTTAGACATTTCACTTCAGACATTTTGTTTCACACACCGCGCATAACAGACAAACACACTGTCAGACACGAACAAACTCAGACGTAGACACCGCCAGTGAGCCACCGCGCGTGTGTTTTGCAGACGTTTGATTGAAAAGTGATCGTTAAATCCAAATTACAATTGCTTTTGAAGCGTCTTTGATTTGCGGCGCTCTTTTTTCACAGGTAAATTTTGAAATACGAGCTCAGTTTACAACACTTTGACATTGAGAAGTGGAAGTGCGCGCACCAATGATGACAGTTCTTCAATTTGATATTATTGATGCGATCGTGGTTATTTGAGTGCTTCTGCAAAATTCGAAGCTTTGCTTCGCCTGTTTTCACTCCCAATTTTGTTGCCCGCGTCAACCGCCGTCGCTAGGGCTGTTTTTCAGGCGACGTTAGCCGACAGATTGCCTCCATTTCAGCTATTCATTGTTTTGTTTGCAGTCACGATGTCAAAAGCCCTGCTGGTTCTGGTTTATTTGTGTCTCTCCGTCAACGCTTCTCTCCAATTGCGAACTTTCTCACTCATAAACATGGGACAAGGTAATCACAAAGCTGGCGTAATTGTACAGGTACTGTAGCAGCCAATTTTGAAGACGGACTTGGTGAGCCTCTAGTCTACATTCCACCAGAACACGAAACAAAAAGCGATCGTCTAAAGCCGCGCTCCACGCTTGGCACGCAGATTAAGTGGCGCTTCAAGCAACCTTACAAGCTCTTCTCGCCGTCCAGTCTTCGAGTGTTTAATTGCATTTCGATGAAATCACGTTTTAAGTAAAAAATAAACTTATTTTGATGTTGGATATTAAACTTTTAAAGTGACTAGCCGCCATTCGTTTTTCGAATCTGACCAATTCCGGCCGTTTCCAGAGATTCTGATGATATTAGCGATTTCTGGCTAGTTTCGGCTGACTTGCGCGTTGTTTGCGGCCCCGAATTGGTCTCGAACAGCCATGAAAACACTAGTTTGTGGATGGCTGGCCGACAAACGATAAAAAACTCCTCGTTTGCTGACCGGCCGTGGACTTGTTGTTAGTAGTGCGCGCGATTGCGGATGCTTTTCAGCCGTTTTTGACCAAAAAGTTGTCCAGATCGCTGATCACTGTCGTCAACTCAATGAATAGCTAACCGTTTTGACACAATCGACTGAGGCCACTCCTACTGCAACATTCTATATGCACACAGCAATCAGAATGATATAAAAAATGCACTAATTTTCGTCGGCAGTAAAGAGATCGCTCCATTGGATCAAAACAAACCTAATTTAGTTAATATGCAAACACCATAAAAATGCTAAAATTCTAAATTAAAAACCTCACCTCACCGTCAACCAGAACATTCCTTCACATTTGCAGGATGAAGAAAATTTTGCTCAGTTTTCGTTGAAATTTAGGAACGAAACCGATGGGAATCCGCGCCTTTTTATACCGATTTTTGTTTTGTTTTGAATTAAACAGCTCCTTCATCGCAAAATGAGACAACGGACAGTTATATATCCTCATTTTAAAATATGCGCACGGTGGCTCATTGCCAGTGTGTTTGTCTGTTACGTGCGGTGTCTGAGTTCAGTAAGGAATTAGCGATTCCACCGGTGGCTCTAAGGTGGGTTTCCCTTTGTGGTTTTTTGGTTTTTTTTGGTTTTTGGTGGTTTTTTTCTCTAAGGTGGACTTTATCGGATGCTCGCTCGAGGTCCGAAGGTCCCGAGTGATGATAACACGCGCTTATATATGTCGTCTCTTTGGTGTTATCATACAATCTCGTTGCAATGTATCGATTCTGTGCGGACAGAAAACCACACACATAAACACAAACATGCCGTGCTAGTGCTTGCTCTGACAACAGTTATAAACAGCTCCAAAACATGCGCGCCGTGGCTCTGTTGCGTGTGTGATTGTGAGTTGCCGGGGGTGGTGTCTCCTTTGCGGTGTGTTTTCTTCTCTCGCTGCATTGTCTCAAATGACTCCGATGAGGGTGAGAGAGGCACTCACACATTATAGAGTGGGTCATATCCATAAATCAACCGCACTGTGAGCAACCTTTTCAAAACGCATTGCCAAACGTTTGCTCTCATGGACTTTACGATGGCCTAATTGAATATAATAGCTCTTTAGTCAGTTCAATAGATTAGATGACTACGATAACTGCGCTTACAGCAATAACAAAAAGTGTGAGAGCGGAGTGAGTCAGCCGCTCAACTCGTGTTACTGCCGTTGCCACTTCAAAAAATCGGACAAAACGGAAACGTTTCCTACATGCGACTAGCATGGATGACTGGTATGAACCTGTTTACAACCGGATCCTCGATATTACCGCTCTAGTCCACCTACCCTTGAAGCTGTTCACCATTCTCATAGTCATCTTTAAGACGACCAAAGATCAACGCAACTACTCCTACTTTATTCTAAACATTCTGGTCTGGAATTTCCTCGCCAATTTGCTATTCACATTCGCTCATCTCTATCCGGCATATCCAGCGGACTGCTTTCGACTTGATGGTCCAGTTCGGCTTGTTATCGACAGCGAAGATTTTGGTCATCTCATGTTCATTCTCATCTTTGTGTGCATCTACAATGTCGCGCTGGCGCTTCTATTCGCATTCCCGTATCGCTATGTCATCTTCTCACATCCCACCATCGCTTCACGGCTCAAAACAAGATGGGTGCTTATATTGTGCGGCTGTTTGCACGTGGTTGTTGGACTGATTTTTGTCGCCACCTACAGGCTTTGGGTTATCAGCTACGCGGAGTATCCACGAAGAGCGGAGCTACCGGACAAACGATTTCTGTTTTGTTTCTGTCCTGATGGACTGCGCAAAACGATGTTTATCGCTGTCCTCTTTCTGATCATCATTGTAACGTGCAGTTTTGGTCTAGTATTCACAGCTCTGCTCCTTAGGAATCTGCGCAGAAAGAAGGGAATTGTTCATCAACGCACGTTGAATATTCAAAAGAAACTCTTGTGGAATTTGATCATTCTGACGTGCATTCCGGCATTTCTCGGCGGAGTTCCCTTGATTATCTCTGTGGTTTTGGTCTGGTTTCCCTACCTACCGTATAGTCAACCTGTTACACTCGTTTGCATTGTACTGATTGCAAATCATGGAACAATCTACGCTATAGCTTCGCTAGTCATGTTCAAGTCTTACCGACAAGCAGTAAAAGCCATGTTTTGCAAGATGATCAACAAGAAGACGTATTCGACCCGTACAGTTAGTCTGTTTAAAAAAGTGACTCAAAATCATGTTAGTCATACGTCGGCCTATTGAATTAAATTGTTTATTGTTGTTTCGCAACGCTGAAGCAGGAAAACAGGTTGCAAGTCGCAAGACTCCAGAGACTGACGATGATCCACGCGGTGGGGGAGGTCAATTGAGATTGATTCCATTGCTGCAACGGTGCGCCGCTTCCAGTCCAGACGAACACAGAGCAGTTCAACAAGGAGAAAATTCTGTTAACGAAATGGCGGACGACCTGAGATTAGCAAAGCGGCCTTTTGAAATTTCGTTTTGTGCGGGAAGCGCGAACGCTGTCCCCTGACGCAAAAATTTAGCTGTCGGCCAACTCCAACTCGGAGATGCCGCACGGGTCAGCCGGGAGCCAAAGTGCAATGTCCCAGCCTCGCCATGGATTCGCCGTCTTTGTGATCGCGGCGAGAACTCAGCCAGGTAAGTTTATGATGCGTCCATCGCTGGTCACCCTATGCGCGCGGCATTGCATCGCTACAGTGGTGCGGCCTTTCCTAAACAGATGAACAGAGAACAACGACAACAGTGGAGATCAATTTTACGGTTGCTTTGAAGACAACTGGATCTGTCTGGAAATTTAAAGACTAGATGAAACTCACGCAAATGAGTGAAGCAGGTAGGTTACTGTTTGATGCGACGTGAATCCGGAAAAGTAGCCTAGAACTTGTCGATGACGCGAGTTACTGATATGTTTGCGCAGTATACGAAACCACAAAAAGCAAAGTGTTATTGTACAATTTGTGGTTTTGTTGTTGTGCGTGTTCTTCACAATGTATATGACGCATGGCAATTTTTGGTCAGCTGCTGACTCTGCACTTATATCGGTTTGTAAATCATATTGCAGTAAAAATTACTAAAAATCAACAAGCTCTTGCCAAGGAAGTAAACCGATCGGCTGGCCACCGTAGCCTATCACACTCCCCCGCATGTAGACAGACTTTTGGGCTATTGTGGACGACTGGAAAGCTCGTTTGATTCGGCTAACAAGGGAACAAGGCCCCAGCAGATCGAGCTGAAATTTGGCACATAGGTAGAATTTGGCAATTTTGACGCATTGCGTGCTATACGCAGACTACGCTTCTGAAACGATGTGAGCTCATAACCTCACAACCTCTACTGCTGGAGCTTAGCACTTGTCAAATTCTTAGGAAAAAAAGGGTCAGAACTTTTGTTTTTTGTCGATGTAGAGAAAACGGACAAAAATTCAGACATGTCTGCCACTGTGCCAAATTTGAGCTCGATCTGCTGGGCCAATTGGGGTAGTTTCCGATAATCTCTGAATCGCTGCCGAACAAAACCATTTTGAAAGTCGCCGTCAAGACAAATCATTGGTCGGCGGCGACTTGGCAACTTAACTAGGCTCGTTATTATGCTAAATATGCTGCTAGAACATTCAACTATGGCATTTTTGTCAAATTTATTAAGCTACGCTAAATTAAGCAGATTTCGGAAGACAAGTCGCTTCACAGATTCGTTCTCCGATAAACTCTTTGCTTTTTGCAGTTTCTGCATTTGCCACGGCTTAAATACGGTAGGCTGCATAGCGCTCTTCCTAATTTGGTAACCTGAAAAGGAGGTGATTAAAGTTGCATCCAAGAACGCATCAAGTTGTCTTACCTGCCGTCTCGTAGTTGCTGCCATCGATCGGATGCCAGGAGAACATCTGACTGTAGACGCAGGAAATTGCTAACAAGAGCACAAAAGTAAACAACTTTGTTGCGCCTTCCATAACTGACTGAATCCGCCTGGAAAGACTGAATCCGCTGTTTTATACGTTATGTCCGCCTCTAATTTAAGACCGTTCCACGCACTTTTTTAAATATGCAATTAGCAACCGAAATTCAATTCAAGCGTTTAAAAGTAGGACAATGACGTGGCGAACAGCCGATTTTAGACGACCACCACAACGATCTCTAATTATTCAACGAGGACAACTGCGGTGGCGACGCTGTGGAAGCACTGAAATTCAGTTTAAAAATGCATAGAATCAAATTTGTTATTCATTTCATTAGGCGTTTAATAGAGTTCGATGGCCGTATTGGAGAGTATGTCACGGCATGCCCCACGTAGTAGTACAGAAAACAACGAATTCAATTAACCAAATTATTGAATTATTTGATATTTGCATTGACCTGCTTGACCCACTGACTGCCCCGCGCTATCTCGTACAGCAGTTTATCGTTTTCTGTCGACTTAAAGGGTCATGAACATTGCTCCCAGAAATGTATCCTAACTATTATTTCGGGCATTCCAATCACGATCGTGAGATCAGATGCTCGCAACGTGTTCACTAGCACCGAATTGATTTAGCCGAGAAAACAACTGACTGAATCCGCCTGGAAAGACTGAATCCGCTGTTTTATACGTTATGTCCGCCTCTAATTTAAGACCGTAAAAAAAAAGAAGAAAAAAAGTATTAATTGCCTTTCAGCGGTTTTGTTCAGGAAGACGACGTATGCGTGATACGGTAGTTTTGAGCGCAAAGTTGCGGTGACGAGCGATCGGCAAGAAACTGTTTCTTCGTGCTCTTTAAGTATTAATTGCCTTTTATTCTCTACAGGCTCGATTTAGGGTAATGCCTGTGGAGGTTGCGAGCATCAGAAACATCAAAAAACGTGTTTCAGTGTACATAAAATAGCGAATTTGGCCTGGAGCCTACTGACTGGTTATTTGTAGAAATAGGACGCCGCCTATTTGCAGAACTTAAGCGCCAAGCAAGACATGAAAATTATGACTCCATCAACTCGATCGTGATATCCGAAACAGTTGCGCTTGGTACATTTTCAGAGAAATCAGAGACTTTTTTTGGATCGACGTCTGTTGCCCTTTAATCTTTTAAAAAGGCCGCGGTTCGGCATGCGCTTCGACGTGCAAGGTACTGCAATTAAACATAGCTGAGTGCACAAAGTTATCAAAGCCATGCTTTGCTGTCCTGACAAGAATGAAGTGTTTTGACAAGTTGTTTGACGTTTTCCATGTTTTGCGCGCATTTGTACTCCACTGTTGTGCTGTAAAGTTATTAATGTTGCACTTCCTTCGAGAAAGCTAATCTGCGTAAATTTCGTTTTGTGCGGGGAAGCGCGAACGCTGTCCCCTGACGCAAAAATTTAGCTGTCGGCCAACTCCAACTCGGAGATGCCGCACGGGTCAGCCGGGAGCCAAAGTGCAATGTCCCAGCCTCGCCATGGATTCGCCGTCTTTGTGATCGCGGCGAGAACTCAGCCAGGTAAGTTTATGATGCGTCCATCGCTGGTCACCCTATGCGCGCGGCATTGCATCGCTAGAACGGTGGGACCTGTCTGAGGCAAGCGAACAGAGAACAACGACAACAGCTCTACAAAGCGATCTTAACTCCAAAAATAATGACACAACTACGCATAAAACTGAGAATTAAGATGAAGATGACGATTTTTCGCGGCCTCATAATACGAGCAAGGATCACCATGTGCACGGATTACCATTCAGTAATCAGTGCTGTCCTGTTGTTGTTGTTGTTCTCTGTTCGCTTGCCTCAGACAGGTCCCACCGTTCTAGCGATGCGATGATGCGCGCATAGGGTGACCGGCGATGGTCGACTCATAAACTTACCTGGCTGGGATCTCGCCGCGATCAGGAAGGCGGCGAATCCATGGCGAGGCTGGGACATTGCACTTTGGTTCCCGGCTGACCCGTGCGGCATCTCCGAGTTGGAGTTGGCCGACAGCTAAATTTTTGCGTCAGGGGACAGCGTTCGCGCTTCCCCGCACAAAACGAAATTTACGCAGCTTGATCTTGTGAAACAGTCATTTGTATGCTATTGACCCCCTCCCGCGGAAATTCAAGAAGCAAGGAAAACGTTTAAAAGAGTCGATGATATCATACTGCGTTATTTTGTGCTTTCACATGCATAAACTGACAAGTTTTGAGTCCTAAAAAACAAGCCCATGTGCCTAATCGACCAATCTCATGAATAACCATGTACACATCATCAAAATATGCGCTTTTTTCACTTTCGCCATCAAACATGTTGTTCAGTATTTCGATATATTGGTTGCTGTTTCATGTAGCCATTTCTTCAACACAACTATCGGACCTATTCACTAGAGAACGATCCTTGGCGAAGGCTGGCGATCCGAATCCTCAACCAGCCAAACCGGACAGCCAAGCGATGACCGAGTTCATAAAGTGCCTACTCTGGAAGAACAAACAGGAGTGGTGGAGTAAGCATAAGAAATTAAATTTTTGAATTCAATTTACCGATTTTAATTTTATTGTATGGAATAAAAGAGTTATTTATAGACCGTCTGCTTCAACCTCGCTTTTATGAGGCAGCATAACAAGTAGTCCTAACTATAACTGTAATCTACTGTGAGTGAATTTACTGCTTCTGACGATTTTTCAGACTGAAACGCGCACCCGGGTTCAAGTTAATACCTGCCCGTTGGCGCAGATAATGGGCGTTCTATAATCTATTACTGGCCTAGCTACACTCCAGCTTGTTCCTTGCAAGACCGGAACTATTCAAGCGGAATTGTTTAAAATTTGTAAGATTTTGACGATTGTTCGAGTTGCCTTTGCGCAGTCAAGAATGCAACTATTCGAGCCAAACAATTGCACAATGAGGAAACAATCATCTAAAATTCTCGTCCAAAAGTCTCGATTGTTAATACAGTACCCCTGTTCAGCTAGGCCGGAAATAGAGTATCACGCAAACCCAACAAGCAGACATTTGGCTCAATTATTTGGCTAACAAGCCGCCTTGTTGCATCGGCGGTTTGAAGTTGAGGGCGACGACAGAGGTGAGAGTGTTTCTTTATTGGCATAAATAACGTACTACACATCTGAGCGCTATACAATCGAACCTTCTTCTGTGTACGAATAGTGGTCAAATGGTTCATAGAGATGAAGAGCAAGAAAGAGTTTGCAAATAATCAAAATAGTGATGGCAAACAGCATGAATAGAAGAACGAACATCATTTTGCGTTGCGCCTCAGTCACTCGAGCCAGACTCAACACTCACAGCGGCTTGAACTATAGCTATCAGTCAAAAGCTGCTTTCGGGATAATCGTCGAAAATGTCATAAGATTGGAGAATCGTTTAACTTGATTAATAAATCCCGAAGAAGAACGGAGGTTCTCGTCCTTTCTGAAAATCAATAATACACTGGAAACAACTCGGGGCTAAAGGCATATCACTTGTTAGTCTAATAGTCAACGTGCGGGATGGCCTACCTCAAATTCAAAGACGCTAAAATACGCAAGAGTATGACCAGCAGAGTTGACGTTAAAAATTCCCAAGTCCCACTGTTTGGAGAGCTCAGCGAGCATGAAAACACAGTCGGGCTCGGCCTATTGTCAATCGTTTTAAAGCAACGACGGGATTTCGCGCGTTATATACGTGCTTTTTATTACTTCAGTCCTTGTGTTTTGGGTCTTTTTCCTATTTTCCTTTGTCAGACTTGGTGCCGGACAACTTGGCGCCCACTGAATTTCGTACATAGTTAATTTGGCGT
>MQUG01001862.1:0-13328 GCA_007213375.1 Steinernema feltiae | reverse complement strand
CTTTTTTCGAGCTGCAGTTAATGAGTCGTGTCGGTACGGTTGTCGTTGTACGAGCAACAAGGTGCGATTGAGCCGTGAATCCTTCAAAAAGGCAATGTTCTCAGATCGTGAAAACAGTGCCGAGATGAGTGGAATTGCGCAGCTAAACGCTAAATAAAGCTAACACAGGGCAGTTCACATTTTAAAAAAGGCGCGTGCGAATGAACGAACGTGTTAATTGTTATTTTCATTTGGTAATTGGACTCACCCTGGTTGTGCACTTGACGTTGCTCACACCAATTCAAGGCTGTGACAAGCGCTTACCATTAGAGTTCCGTGAAAGTGGACTTTGCTACAAAATGGCAAAGTCCCACGATCAGCGGTTAATGAACAATGCGGTATTTGTATGTAGATCATATAGGCCGCAATCGGATTTCCACAAAACCGAGCGCGAGTTTCCAAATCTCACGACTGTTTTTCAATTCTGATTTTAAAACATGATCGACGTCGCTATAACGTAGTAAAACGTCGCTTTATTTTTCTGATATGTCGTCTTGGTAATGCGTTTTGAACGGAATTTTGAAACGTCAGCGCTAAAAGCTTTCTCGTGGACACCGGAACCTCTCTTTCTCAATTCCGCAATTACAGCAGTGATACACACATTTCCTGGCCCCTCTTCTATCGGAGACGTCATTGAGCGCCCAGGCACCGGTCACAACGAAACGTGGTGAACAACAACTCTAAACGCTCATCAAAGCTTCGCAATGGATGTTACAAGGCAAGTGTGATGATTTTGGTCAAAATTTTGATTTAAGCGATTTTAGACGTGTGATGTCCATGTCAGCGACTGGAGAAATTGTCTACATAGTAGCTTCTGTGGCTCTGATTGCAATGTTCGCTACATCGATGGCGTTTCTTGTATGTAAGCTGTACTCTGTTCACAAGAATTCGCCAAAAGACGAACCCCAAATGTGCATGTACGGAAGCGCCGATTCATTTCTCTTGGAATAAAATATGTTTTCGTGACGTGACGCGAATTCTTGGTCTAATACCAATATTGTTGATAAAAAACCATTTGACATAAAGTCTTTAAAATCTTTAATTATGCATTAAAATGAAACTCTATTTGCTTTAGTTTAGGCTGCAGGCCCTTCAGGCCTGACAGACCTCACTTGCTGAGTGCGCCTTGAGCCAGTTGTAAGCGTTACAGGATCACATTTTGGGCGATCCGTGTTATTCTTAAAGGGACACCGTCATGAACCTCTCGGCTGTCAACTGTAGCTGTTTGTTCTTGTTTGATCAAAACCAGCATTTTTGGCCTTTTCACGTAATTCTGATGGCATGAGAGTTCTTCGCGACCCCGAATTGGTCTAGAAAAGTCGTGGAAACACAGAATTGAAGCTCAACGGCCGAGAAGCGACGAAAATTCAGGATTTCCTGATCGACTTGGACTTAGAAAAGCGACGCGCGTGGAAAACGCAATTTTTTTGCGCTTCTCGGCCGTTCAGCCTCAATTCTGTATTTCCACAACTTTTCTAGGCTAATTCGGGGTCGCGAAGAACTCTCATGCCATCAGAATTACGTGAAAAGGCCAAAAAATGCTGGTTTGGATCAAACAAGAACAAACAGCTACAGTTGACAGCCGAGGGGCGCGCGATCGCTCCAAGACCCACTGTTTTCAAGCACCCCCCCTAAATTCCAGTGCTCAAAGATTTTCGTCACCGCCAAAAATTCTGACTTCACCAAAAATTCCGTCGTCCCCGATATAGTCTTTATGCGAAATTTCACTTTGATCGGACAACAGTCGTCATTCATGACTGTGTCCCTTTAAGTCATTTTGGTCACAATCCGATCCGTGTTATTGTTGGGAAACAAGGTTTTTTGTAAAAAGTCATTTTTGAGTGTTGTTACGTCCTCAGTTGAGCGACGTCTTCTTGACCGATCTAAATATCAACGATCAAAACAAGAGCGAAGTTTATTACGACCGAACAAGTCGGTGCACGAACAACACTGAACTAGACATCAATGATATTCGACGTCATGGTGAGCGTGGCGGGAAGTCTGGCTTCGGTTAGACAGGCAGGCCGGGTCTAACATTCCTCCCCCCTCTGACGGGTAGCGGTCCCCGCTGGCAATCTTGGGACGCTCCAGGAGCGGTGGACGTTTCTTCCTTCTGCGACTGGTGTAAACGGACCAAATTTCGTCATCTTCGCTGACCGCTTCTTCTTGGGTCTTCGGTGAACGCGTTACGTCCGCGTAGGTTCTGGTTCCTTGTCGCTTCGACTTTTCCCTTTTGGACGGCTCGGTCTTGGCCTGACGCGACTGCGCATCCGTTCCTCCAGGGCGGTCGATTTTAGTACGCGAAGCTTCACCAGATGAGAGCGTATTTTTCCCTCTCTGTTCTTTCCATTCTGCTTTCTTCGCAATCTTCTTTCGCTGAGCAGATCTCGGTTGAGCCTCGGTGGATACGACATTTACTCGTTCCCCGGTTGCGCGATCTGATCCGTTCTTCCGTCCGTTGCTTCGTTCTTGTTTCTGTTTCTTCTTTTCCGGCTGCTGGCTGAGCGCGGCGAAACTGTGGAACGTTTTGTTCCTTCCATCATACAGTTTGAATCCTAGTCGATGGAGAAGATCAACTCCGATGATAGCATCATGACCGAATGTATCAGGAGCGACGGTGAAATCCGCATCGGTCAAGTTTCTTCCGCGGTAATTGACCTCGGCGCTTGCTTGTCCCAGGAGCTTGACTTGTTCTCCATTCGCTGCTAGACATCGTCGACCTTTCTCTGGAGACTTCAGAACGTTTCCCTCACGAGCGATTTGTGAGTAGTACTTCTCCGATATAAATGAGTGCGCTGCTCCAGTATCGATAAGACCATTCAGCTTCTGGCCATTCACAGTGATCGGCAACGTTGGCACCAGCAGTGGATATTTCCTATGTTCGGTTGCCTTGCAGGCGACTTCACGCACTTGATTGTTGCGTGTGGTATTCGAGGTGTCGTCATTGTTCACGACTCGAACTAACCCAACGTAGTTGTAGTTGTTCTGTGCGACCTCTGTTTGACGTTGCTGATGTCCCTGACGTTGGTTTGTTCCTATCGGGGTTCGGTTGGCGTCGGTTGCCACCTGTTGACATGCAAAGTTCTGTTGACGTGGCTCACTCGTGCTTGCCGGAATCCCTGGCTGGCGAAGCCTTGCTCTTGCATGCGGTGATTCTGGAACTGGCGCTGAGCTCCCTGGTTTACGTATCCGTGCTGACGTGAAGTTCCAACATCGAAGATTCCTTGCTGTGCTGAGCGATGACGGTAATCTTCTTCTTCTTCTTCATGAGGTATCAACGTGTTTCGTCCGGGTCGTATATCATTTTCCAGGAGGATAGCTTCAGCTACCTTTTCTTCGAAAGGCAAATCTCGCTTGGTGGATAGCATATGCTTCAGCTGGACGTCTCTGATCCTTCCATGAAGTATAGTTGAGGAGTCGCTCGTGGCTGCGTTTGTCCGAGTCTGGATACGCTCTCTTGACCGTGCGTGTTAAACGCTCTGCGTACGTGCCAGTGTTCTCCCCGGTTTCTTGTGCAATTCGATCGAGAGCGAGCGCATCGCTTCGGACTGCTCCGTGCTTGCTTGCAGAATGCGCTTCGACAGCTTCCTCTTGATCATGGAGTAATTGCAGTCGACTTCCTGTTGCAGTTCTTCCGCAATGCGTCTTGCCCGACCTTTGCATTTTGTGATGAGCATTTCAACGCGCTCCGCGTCGCTGAGTCCGAGCGACAATTTCTCGAATCCGTTGAAGAAAGTCGCGGAGTGTGCTTTCTCCTTCGTAGCCGCCAGGCACGGTATCTTTTGGAGATCGGCGCTTGCTTCCGGAGGTCACTCTTCTTCTGTGCGGCCAGCTGCAGACCAATCAGCTGTGCCATTTGCTGCGATGTTTCCTGGATTACCGGCATCATCATGTGTTGCTGCGCTGGCATCATCCATTGTTGCTGTGGCGGCATTGCGTAGTTCGTCGGCTGCATAGGAATTCCTTGCCCGAACTGCTGGTTCGCTGTTGGCTGGAAGTTAGACTGCTGCTGCGACGGACATGGGCATGTTCATCTGTTGCTGTGGACTCCTTGTGTGAACTGGTGATGTGCTGTTGAAGGAACGTAAGTCTGTTGTTGCTGTGGCAATGTAGGTGTATGTCTGTTGCAGGGGAACGCCTGGCTGTGATGTTGTGGAGCTGTGAATTGCGTAGGCTGTTGTTGAAGTCCTTGTGCAATTGTTGGTGTGCTGTCGAACTGTAATACGTCTGTTGATGCGGATAGCCTGGTTGGAGGTGCTGATTCACCGCCGGCTGTGCGTAGTTGAACGCTGGTGACCTGTGGCCGCTTGTGGCGTGTAGAGCGGATCCCTGGCTGATATCCTTGGAACGGTTGCTGGTGTGCTGGGTACTGGAATGTGCTCTGCTGGAACATCGATGCTTGTGTTGCGCACGTCGACAGGGAATTCTCCATGATCCCTGGTTGTGGCGACGGTTCCGTCTGCTCCGACATGGCATTCACGAGTTTGCAGATTTCGTCGAATTTGCTGACGTCCATGCTGCGCAGTTTGTCGCTGATCTCTTCGACTGCGTCCCTTGCTGGCGTCCGATCATCACGCTGGACTTCTTCCTGTGTGCTGGGAGACTGGATTACGCTTCGGGCGTTTCTCCATCCCTTCTTCTTCGGTGTGGCTTCCTTCTTGGGTTCACCAGCAGCGTCGGTGGCGTCCTCCTCTCCAGCTCTTGTTCCATCCGCTGCCATCTGCGGTGCTGTTTTTCCGCCTTGGTGGCTGCTGCGCGCTTCGGTGGTCGGTTCCTTCCTTCCGCTCCCATCCTGCTGTCTTCTTCCGGTGTGGTGACGGTTGAAAGCCGTACCGATCGTCCGGGCACCAATGTTACGTCCTCAGTTGAGCGACGTCTTCTTGACCGATCTAAATATCAACGATCAAAACAAGAGCGAAGTTTATTACGACCGAACAAGTCGGTGCACGAACAACACTGAACTAGACATCAATGATATTCGACATCATGGTGAGCGTGGCGGGAAGTCTGGCTTCGGTTAGACAGGCAGGCCGGGTCTAACAGTGTCCGCCAAGACCAGATGCGCATATTTGGTCCATAACCAATATCGTTCAAACAATACCATGTTGTTTAATACAAAAATTAGAACAAAGTGTTGTGAGCAGCACGACTCATATCTCGGCCACGTTCTAAACATCCCATTGTACCGCCTATCAGCCCCGATTAGCGCTATACTGCATGATAAAGCGTGATTTTCGTTGTAATTGAGGAACTTGGAATAAATACGGTCGCCTCCCTCTCCCCTGTATCTCTCGGCATTAGAATCAAGTTGAAAGCTTGAGCTAGGCTGTCCAAACAGGAACTGGTTCGCTTTCGATAAACAAACACGATCTAGGGGTGAAGAAAAGAGTCAAAGTTCATTCGATAATTAGAAAAACCACAAAACAGCATGTCAACAGCGAAGGTTTGACTTTGGACTTTGAGCGAGCCAGTTCCGGTTTGGACAGCCTGGGACAATTTCTCAGAATTCCATCTAAACGGAGCCGAACATAATTTGCATGGAACGTGATTTCTTTCGAATGAACTTCGAGTCGGTGAAAATACGAAATTGACTTAAAACACTGAAAATAACAAAAACTTTGGGTTTAATGTCCATTCAATCTGGCTTAAGGGGGTTACAAAAACCTACACGTTGCTTGTCCTTTCTTGCGTTCAGTCTTAATCTATTATACCAAAATTATGGCTAAGGTCAAATCAGCCGTCCCGCTCTCATTGAGTGCTCGAACAAGAGCTTCTAATTTTCTAAGAACGCACTCAAAAACATCATTAATGCGGACACACCGACCCAGTTTACGTCATCCGCTCGTCCTTGTTGCGGGCTATATTGCGGCGTATTGCCATAGAAGCATTGCGGCATATTGATTATTATCTCCTGTTTTTCACTCATCCAATAGCAAATAATCAATTATGAATAACTCAAACATGAGCACATGCATGCAGCCTCTGCTGTATTGTCTCCTTGTTGGCGTCTGTGTTTTGGCGCTCGAATGTTTGTCCGTTATTTTGGCGTCTACAATTTGAGCTCATGTTCAGCTCATGCTAAATTAGAGCTTGAGCTGGTTTCTATGTAAATTTAAAAGATTTAGGTTTGGATACTCCGCAGTCATTGGCTCAATAGCGCAAGGCACTATTCATTCAATGGCTTTTCAGTATCCTGGAGCTGCTAGTGCGTATAAAGCAGACTAGGCCATAATGTGTTTGGTTTTCAGTTCTCTCATATGACGTTTTGCAATCGTGTTAAGGTCGTGCCAGGTGACTCAGATATGAAATGAATTGAAACCAAGCTGACTTTTAATGTGATTGGACACGCCATGTTTGATCTTTGGTTTATGTGAAATACACTCATTGAATCGATCCTATTATTAGAAGCATTGTTTTAATGTGATCACGTGCGTGTTTGGTCGAAACGACTGCTAGTAAAACTAAGATACGGAGCTCCATAGGATCCATAGGATGAGTAGCTGTCTCGTTTTGAGCTTATACTAGATTGCTTGCATATTGACTTAGTTTCCATCACGGCATTCATGAATGTTCAGTCGTAGTGCCAATGAAGGAGTAGTTTAGATTGTCTCATTTTCATTTGTCTCATTTTGAGTCGTTTTCGGTCTGTTTTTTTACAGAGATGTTTCGATATTTTCCGTTTTCCATGCCGCCAAACAGCAGAAAACGCTGCTCACATTTAAAAACACATGGATTGAGATCTTATTCTTCTAGTCCATTGAACAT
Organism: Steinernema feltiae; assembly: GCA_007213375.1. NCBI lineage: Eukaryota > Metazoa > Nematoda > Chromadorea > Rhabditida > Steinernematidae > Steinernema > Steinernema feltiae. The sequence continues at coordinate 6,524 of MQUG01001862.1, read as the reverse complement.
AGACATGGACTGAATCCTTATAAATGCCTTGTGAAGCCGGATTTTGGTTCAACAAATCATGAAACCCGCGCTAGCTTAACGGAGAGGGCAACTTACCGCTCACGTTTAAGCTATTAATTCCGTGTCAGCAATTCAAACAGTAGTACGCTAGTTGTGTCTGGTCGTGCCGTCAAGCATACGCAGAATTGTAACTTTAGTTTAATTTGAACCCTCAAACCGCATTCTTTGTCATAGAACGAGAGAGAGAGAGACAACGTGTGAGCAGCCACATCTCTTTGGACAATTAATTCTTTCCCACTCGAAGCCTTATGTGAGTGAGCACACCCCGCACGGCAATTCATAGGAACGTTCTCGATCAAACGTCACGTGTTAATCCCAGCTTGCTGAAAGCCTACAAGCCTCGGCAATCCATTACACAGTCCGCAGTCTAGTTCATCTCTCTTTCATCGGACGCGCCACTATCGCACATCAACACGTTAATAATTCAGCCACGTTTCCGTCCATTAGTCCTTTTTGAAAATAAAATACGATACCAACGCGCGCGCTGTTGCAGTTGTGATATCACCGTGTTTTCTATTTAAACCCACTCGTATGCGAGCAAGCGAGATTCTTGATTAATTCATCCGTTTTGAGAGCGCCGGCATTCCGTAAATCGTGTCAAATCTCGCGACGCTCGCATCTGAACACATCATCGTCTTCCTGTTTTCAGTTTTCCAGCAATATTCCCTCTCCTCAACCAAGAGTACGATGTTTTTCATCCTACACTTTTTTTTCGGTGGCTCTTTCCACTAGGCTTAACATCGTTTTGATGTTAAGCATCATTTGGCGTCATCTGGCGATAGCGTGCTGTTCGAAAAGGTCGCTTATTTTCAGGAAAGAATGTCAATGGCACATTTGAGCTCCGTGGCTATACCTGTTATTGCCTGGAATTGTTGGGTTGCTTTTGTAGCTCTAATTGGCAACACGCTGCTGTTCTTCACTATGATGAGGTAGTCATTTTGATTGTTGATGTCGGTATGTAAATGTGAAAGGAGCCACAATTGTGGATTTGTTCAAGGCAGTGCGTCAAGTTGCTCGTTCTGCATAACCTGTTTAGACGTCTCCAGAGCTCCGGGGAGGACAGATAAAATTAGAAAAGACCAAAATTGGTAGAGAATCCAAACAAAAACGCGTTTTAGGCTGAAAATAGGAAGCCAGTTATCGTTGTCTCTTCCTTTCAAGCTCCCTTCAAGTCTTCTAAACGGGGCTATCATCGTCAATGCAATGAAACTCGGCGTAACATTTCATTCTAGAGCCAAAGACCTTCGAACCACGACTGGAACCCTGCTCACCATTCTCTCAGCTTGTGAAATCATCATGTCCGCTCTCTACTACGGCTACGTTTACACACTCCTAATCACAACGTTCTACACCAGAACAGAGTGTTTCTGGTTCACTCTCCCCTCTCAGATCATCGTTCAAATTATAATTTCGCTCATTACGGTCATTGGCATCGATCGTTACCTTTCGCTTCGCTGTAGGCTATGGTAGCAGCTACAGTATTATGCGTTCTTGCGATATGCGATGCTTTTAGGTACAAACGAATAGTAACCTTCCGCTACATGGGCAAATTTCTGATCGCTTGCCTCGTCTGCGGAGCTATTACCATTGTCATCATGTGGACTAGTATTAACGACGAAACAGTCATCTGTCACATGCTGAACGTTTCGACTGGACTCGCAAAGAAATTCGTTAATACAGTTCACGTGGTCAATGTTCTTTTGGCCTTTATTCTCTACATTTTCCTGCGTTTCGAGGTTAACGAGAATGAGGGTATGCTCAGAGTTTTGATCGCTGGAACGACTACTATCCATGCGCTTTAGGCGTTCAGAGCGTAGGAAACCAGCTCCCTATCACCAAAGCCTTCCAAAAACTAATGTTCATCTACGTTTTCTGCTACGGTCTCGGAGCGATTATGGTCTTTGTCTCGGCTGCAGTTTACAATTAGTGGAAACAAACTCTTTTGTTCTCTTCTAACGCTCCTCCTCTTTCAGCTCATTCATTCCGGACAACCTTGTAGCCGCTGTGGACAGTTTGCGCGTCTTTGCTTCCGCCACTCCCTTCTTCATCATGTTCCGTGGAAGTGACGCGTACAAAGCCGAGCTTAGCTACACCATTGACTACGTCGCTCCGAATCTGCTTTCAAAGGATGCAAATCCCGAAAGCGAAAAGTTGAATCCGGATAGTGATTGCGAGCAAGGCCGTAGCTACAACGCAATTGAAGCGCTGATGGTGCGTGACTAGCGCAAAATGTTTGTGGAAGAGGATTAACTGATTAGTTTACATGTGATTAGTGTGTGTTTGTGCGGAACGATGTGGTTAGAGGATGAATAAAGGTGTCTCAGAGCGTGTCTCATGTCTCAAGATCGTTTTATCCCATAATCACCCGATAATGAAACAATTCATATTCTAGATAATAATCCCAAAGTCATTTTCTAGGTCTCAAAGCAAAGTCTATTATTGATCCAATTGAAGGCCCGATTCTCTCGCGAGGGCTTCTTGAGCAATCGTTATAGACTCAACGACAAGAAATTCTAAAATAAAGCATTAGAAGTCTTAATTCTCGTATGGTTAGAGTTGGACCTTCGTCGGATGACGGGGAGGCTGCTCGATGATGACGCAGACTTCTGAGTCCGGTTGAGATCCGTTGGAGACGCTGAGGAGTCGATGGACCTACGTCATCCTTGTTGTTCCAAGGCTTCTAGGATGCGGGCACTGGCCAGGAGAGGTGTCATGCTTGCTATCAGACGTAGGATCAGCACCCTTGACATCGGGCTGTTTGAGAACGCCCGGTCTCCTCACGGTTTCGAACTATCACATGATAGCGAAGCTTGGACTCGAACTATCAAGCTTTCAAACTTTCCAATCAATCGAGCGGTTACACGACAACGGTTGGGTTGATAGCGCTTTCAGCGTTACAGCGATCTGCGTCCTAAAAAGAGTAAAGACCCGAGCGGGATAAACAAAAAAGGCAAAGTGCTGCGTGGGAACGAGTCGTTTCTTCGCGTTAAAATGTCAACAAGCCGTCGTATCACTCGAACAAATTTTCTTTTGAAAATGACCAAAGTCCTATTCTACCTATTTCTGCTTCTTAGCTTTACGTCACACTTGCAGTGCTCTGCAATTCCATGGGGCCAGAAACCAATTTTTAACGACTTTCAGGTAGGATACTTTGAAAACTCCGAAAACTGGTGTTACTCGTTCAATTATTAAGGAATCTAGAAGCTTAATGGACTGCATGATGCGTCGGAACAACTGGGCATTCTGGTTTCCTCAAGAACTGAATCCTTTCAAGAACTGCTAGAAATCTGGTTTGTTGACGTCGTTTATAAAGAATTGCTTTATTGTAATCCACTAACGAATAAAACTATACTATGCGCTTTTATTCTGTCTGTCGGTACATGCGTGAACGGTCGTGCGACGAGATGATCAGACGATCAGAGAGCGATTTTGGCAATGTTTCATTTTATTTCGAAGCCTTGACCGATGAACGAGACCGATTCTAAGCGTTATGACTGCGCGCGCTTGATTATTGAAATTTCCCGGTTTTGCCTCTACGAAAAAGTGAATCTTCGAAGCTTCAAAGCGAACCAAAAAACAAACACAGCGCGTTTACGTGATTTTTGATTTAGATAGTCGGGCCCGCATCCGGGACCGAGCCCTAGTTCATCCCCACCCGAATCTTTGCACTTAACGCTTAACGCTTAAAAATTGCAAAACCAGTTTAGCAAGTCAAATATGTTTTAAATGTCAATCAAAGCTTTTTATTGTCGCAGAAACGTTTCGCTAACATACATACATGGACGACATTCCGCCAGACGAAATGTCGTCCGGCTCTTCGCGTTAAGCTCAGCTTAGGCTTGGCTAGGTTTGGCTTCTTACCAAGTTTCGCCGGAAGCAGACCGAATTCAAATCTCTTTCCCAATTGTTTCCATTTCCATTTATAGCGAATTTCAAATTTATGAATAAGCTAAGAATACAATTACAGCATCATAGTTGCGGTTTGCAAACGTTCAAGTTGCGGTTCAAGATGTCAGAAACCTTTTTCCGACACAAATTTCAAGTAGATCGGCTGCCTGCCTATCATCCAGTCGTTACTGCGCATCATTCGATCAAACAAGCTTGCAGATGCCTTAAAGAGAAGAAGCTCATTTTAAATTGTCAAAAGTCGTAATTGCCTTGACAGGGCGCGCAATCGGACTGTTCGCCCAGCGATAGAACGACGACACTTCCGGTAGGGCACAAATAAGCAAAATGCAGAGAAGTAGAAACCGGAGCATCACGTTCCGTGTCTAATTCTAGCTTTGAGTTTGCCGATGGTGTGATGCTTGGGCTATTTTGATGGGATTAAACCCGTCAATAAGCACTTTCCCACGAGGAGTGAGAAAAGTGGTTTTAAAGCAATGAACCATTTTGAGTTGTTGTTTACCAGGGTCGTCATTTCTGCAGAATCGAAGCAATTCAAAGTTAGCAATAACGTCCAACTCTCCAAAAAATGCTATAATGTCACTACTTCGATTCAATGCATTTTTTGGCGCTTTTGAGGACTCTAGAGAGAAATTATTGACACAAGATTGACACCATCAACCAATAGAATGGAAAATGTGGAAATAGAAGACCTGCTATGCATCTATTGCTGCTCAAAAGCTCGTTTGCTGCAAAGTTGGTGCCACGATATCCCGTAAACGTGTTCCAGGGACCCCGGCAGCTGTGGACAAAGGAATTCAGGCCTAACAACATAGTCACTTTCGAACTCGATGTTTTACGGCTGCCTTTGCATGAACGCTCCAAAGATAGAATGAAGCCTTGCAAGCCTCATATTGAAACTAAACTTAGCCCCAGATTGCATGCGTGACCGAGTTAGGTCACAGTGTGGCCTCTCCTGTTGATAATGGAGGGCGTGTCTGCATTCGGTGCAGGCGCGCGAGTTTGCATGTGCGAACTTTACCGACACTAGTTCGATTTAATTACGCCGAGCATGCGATAGATACGGTATGGGTAAGAAGAAAGCAGGCTTACAACTTCATCCTTCATTGTATGAGTTGGATCATTCGGTGAATAAGAATCTTCAAAGTGTCTCTTTTTAATTAATTAGAAGCCTTCACATCTGGCGCTGATTGCAAATGTTCCCTTTTTCATTTCCTAGTCATCGTCGGAAACCTGTAATAAGCGAGAACCAAAACAGACACAGCAAACCAAAACAAAGCTCGTTTCACTCAAAAACAAGTGACATTCGGATTAGTCGCGTGTTGTCTCCATGCAATCCGCGTTCAGTGAAAAATAATTGCCCGTGGAAATGAGGCTGTTTTCGATTTGCTCGGTCGTCATTGCGACTGCTCTATGCCAGGAGGTAACCACTTTTTTACATTAAGAAACTTGAAAAAGTGTTCAGTTCGTCCCTCCACGAGAAGCCGATTATCGACAAAAACGCGCTGAATCGTCCTCAGCCCAAGATAGTCCACGATTTGGCACTCAACCTTCAAATGGAACTCAATCGTTTGGTCAACACGATAGATCTGCACCTTTGTCGCTGGGTGAAGGAACGTCACCACGCACAATTCCAACTCTACCAACACGGTTTCCTCTGTTTACGTTGCCTACTATTTCACTATTTCAAACCATAATGCCTACAAACGCGTCCCTCCGACCTGAGCTATCGGGTGGTAATCCAACTCTTCCGCCTATTTTAAAAGCTCTAGCCGATATTGTCCAACTACAGTCAGCACCAGTCACATCGACGCCTCCTCTCTTTGGGGCTGTTCCTACCCTACCAACGCTAGCTCCACCATTCACGTTACCGACTCTGGCACCTTCACAACCCCTTCTACCAACGTTACCAACGCCTCCTCCGTTAGGGACAATTCCTGGTTTACCAACGCTACCTCCTCCACCACCTTTTAATCAAGGTTTACCGTCTCTTGGATCTATCCCTACGGTGCCAACGCTACCTCCTCCACCAACATTTCCCACCTTACCGCCACCACCCCCAATTCCTACTCTACCAACACCTCCTCCCTTTGGTTCAATATTTACCTTACCAACGGCTCCTCCACTCGGGACCATTCCTACCTTACCCACTTTGCCCACTTTGCCGCCACCACCTATGATTCCAACTCTACCGACGGCTCCTCCAATCGGACTAATTCCTAGCCTACCAACACTACCTCCTCCACCCACAATTCCTCCTCTCCTAGTGCCTCCTCAATTGCCTACAATTCCAACTTTACCAACGCCTCCTCCGTTCCCCACGATTCCTATCTTACCGACGATTCCTCCGCCACTGACGTTACCGACTCTACCTGCTCCACCACCTTTGTTTCCAATGTTGCCAACGCCTCCTCCGTTTGAGACGATTCCTACTATCCCACCGTTACCGACTCTACCCACTCCACCACCCCTAATTCCGACTTTACCAGCGCCTCCTCCGCTTGGAACGATTCCTACCTTACCGACTCCTCTCCCAATCGTGACAATTCCACCTTTGC
>MQUG01001861.1:0-10789 GCA_007213375.1 Steinernema feltiae | reverse complement strand
GGGTGGCAGCCGCGTGGTGGGCGTGCAGGAAGTGGTGCGGCCCGGCGACAACGGCCTGCTGGCCGCGCACGCCGACCCTGAATCGCTGGCCGACGCCCTGCAGCAGGCGCTGCAGGATGACGAGGCCGCCGTGCGCATGGCCGCCACCGCGCGGCAGGAAGCCCTGTCGCACTACAGCCTGCAGCGCATGACCGGCCAGTACGAAGACCTGTTCGCCCGCCTGCTGCAGGGGGAGCATCCGTGACCTGGCTCAGCATCCTGGTGCCCGTCTACAACGTGCTGCCCTACCTGGAGGAATGCCTGCAGTCCGTCATGGACCAGGCCGATGCCGGCGTGCAGGTGCTGGTGCTGGACGACTGCTCCACCGATGGCTCCTGGGCCCTGATGCAGCAGCTGGACCAGCGCTGGCCCGGCCGCCTGCAGCTCATGCAGCATGAGCGCAACGCCGGCCTGAGCGCGGCGCGCAACACCATGATCGATGCGGCCACGGGCGACTACCTGTGGTTTCTGGACTCCGACGACAAGCTGCTGCCCGGCGCCATTGCCGGGCTGTCGGCCATCGTGGAACAACATGCGCCCGATACCGTGCTCTGCGACTTCTCCGTCTGGCGCGAGGCCCCGCGCCTCAAGCACCGCCTGCGTGGCGAGGCGCACCGGCACAGCTTCCAGGGCCCCACGCTGCAGCGCTCGCAGGACCGGGGCGCCCTGCTGGCGGGCCTGCTGCGCACGGGCCAGCTGCATGCCTGGTCCAAGATCTCGCGGCGCGGCCTGTGGATGCGGGCCTGCGCTTTCCCGCAGGCCGCTACTTCGAAGACATGATGACCATGCCGCAGATGGCGCTGCGCTGTGCCAGCTTCTATTACTGCCCCCAGCCCTGGGTGGCCTACCGGCAGCGTGCCGACTCCATCCTCTCGTCCATGACGCCGGCCAAGGCGGCGGACCAGTCGGCGGCCCTGTGGCCCCTGGCGCAGGCCGTGCAAGGCCTGCAGGACGACGCGCTGCGCAACGACGGGCGCCTGCACTTCGCCTTCGCGCACCAGGCCGCGCGCAACCTCATCGGCGCCCTGCGCTTTCTGGACAGGCAGCAGGGCATGCCGCCAGCTCAGCGGCAGGCGCTGGCGCAGCAGTTCCTGGCGGACTTCGGCCGCATCTCCCCGCTGTCCCTGCCGGCCCTGCGCCAGGCCTATCTGCGGCGTGGCTGGTGGCTGCGCGCATGGAAGCTGCGCAGCTGGGAGCGCCGTGCGCAGCAGCTGGGAACACCGGGAGCCCACGCATGAGCGGCCTGAAACTGAAGACCCGTGGCGAGCTGTGGCTGGCGGCCGGCATGCGCCGCTTCTACGCCACCTTCGCACGCCGCCTGGAGCAGGGCCCGCGCCCGACTTCCGCAGCCATGACATCGGGCCTGCAGCGCCCGTGCCGGTCTCCACGCCCATTCCCCGCATCATCTGGGCCTACTGGAATGGCGACTCGGTGCCCCTGCTCATACAGCGCTGCTTCGACAACTGGGCCCGCCTGAACCCCGGCTACAGCCTGCGCATCCTCAACGACGCGCAGCTGCCGCAATACGTGCCGCAACTGCCCGGCAACCTGCAGCAGCTGCCCGTGGCCAAGCGTTCGGACTGGCTGCGCCTGGAACTGCTGCACCGCCATGGCGGCATCTGGCTGGACGCCAGCACCATCCTCACCGAGCCGCTGGACTGGCTGCTGGAGCAGCAGCAGCGCAGCGGCGCCGACCTGGTCGCCTACTACCTGGAGCGCTACACCCGCGACCCGCAGGTGCCCGTGGTCGAGAACTGGCTCATGGCCGCGCCCCCGGGCAGCGCCTTCATCGCGGCCCTGCACAAGGAATATGTGGAGCAGGTCCTGCCGCAGACGGGCGAGGCCTACATCGCCCAGCTCCAGCAGGCCGGCGAGTACGAGCAGCTGCGCCAGGGCATAGACATGCCCGCCTACCTGAGCATGCACCTGGCCATGCAGCGCGTGCTGCGCGCCGGTGGCAGCTACCGGCTGCGGCTGGCCAAGGCCGAGGACGGCCCCTTCTTCCTCCACGTACTTGGCCGCTGGGGCCGCACCCCGCTCAAGGTCCGCCTGATGTTCTCGCGCGCCGAACAGGCGCCCGTGCCGCTGATCAAGCTGCGCGCCCCCGACCGCAAGAAGCTGGACTTCTACCTGGAGCGAGGCCTCTACGTGCCCGGCAGCATCGCCGACCGCTACCTGCGGGGCTGAGCAGAGGCGTGGCGCTCAGGCCAGCGGCAGCCGCAGCACGAAGCAGGCGCCCGGCTGGCCGTCGGTGCGGCCCTCGCAGTGCACGCTGCCGCCGTGGCGCTGGGCGATGGAGCGCACCAGGGCCAGGCCCAGGCCCACGCCGCCCGAGCGCTCGCTGGCGCGGGCAGGCGAAAGAACTTCTCGAAGATGCGCTCGCGGTGGGCCGGCGCCACGCCGGGCCGTGGTCGCAGACGCGGATCTCGGCCATGGCGTCCTGGCGCGAAAGCTCCAGCGTGATGGGCGCCCTGGCTGTAGCGACGCGCGTTCTCCAGCAGGTTGCGCACGGCGCGGCGCAGCAGCTTGGAGATGCCGGGCACTTCCAGTGCGTCGGTGGACCGCAGGTCCAGGTCGGCATCCACGCGTGCGCATTCCTCTGCGGCCAGGCCGATCAGGTCCACGGGCTCGACCGTGCCCACGTCGCCTTCATAGGTCTCCAGCCGGCTGGCCAGCAGGATCTCGTCCACCAGCTGGTCCAGCTCGCTGATGTTGCGCTGGATCTCGGCGCGCGCGCGGGCGCTGGCCGGGTCGTCGCCCATGAATTCCAGGCCCATGCGGATGCGCGTCAGCGGCGAGCGCAGCTCGTGCGAGGCATTGGCCAGCAGCGATTTGTGCGAGGTCACCAGGGTCTCGATGCGCGCGGCGGCGGCGTTGAACTGGTGGGCCAGGTCGGCCACTTCGTCGCTGCCGTGCTCGGGCACGCGCACCGACAGGTCGCCCTCGCCAAAGCGCTTGACGCCGCGCTGCAGGTTCTCCAGCCGCTTGAGCAGGCGGCGGATGATGGGGAACACGCCCACGGCCACGGCCACGCCCACCAGGGCCCAGCAGCCACAGAAAGCCGAAGGGCGGGCGCAGCCAGAAGGCGGCGGCGCCGTCGTGCGGCGGGCGGTCACCGCGCGGCGGGCGCGGCGCCATGTGCAGCATGTAGGTCTGGCCGTCCGTGCCTTCGATCTCGAAGCGCAGGCCCTCCTCGGGCGGTCCGGGCAGGCGCCGGGCGCGGCCCTGGGGCGATGACCTTGCCGTCGCATCGCGCATGGCCACGTCGCGCGAGGGCGGCGAGCTGGCGCTTTGCACGCTCTGCGCGTTCTGCTCGGCCGCGATCTGCCAGGCCCAGGCCACCGTCAGCGTGAGCACGGCCACGCCGCCGACCACGGCCAGCCAGATGCGCAGGTACAGGCGCTGGGAGAAGAGGGACAGCAGCTTCATGCAGCGGTCAGTCTTGCTGTTTTGCGAACACGTAGCCTACGCCGCGGACGGTGAGGATGCGCTTTGGCGCCTTGGGGTCGGCCTCGATGGCGGCGCGGATGCGGCCCATGTGCACGTCGATGGAGCGGTCGAAGGCCTCCAGCTCGCGGCCGCGCACGGCCTCCATGATCTGGTCGCGCGTGAGCACGCGGCCTGCGCGCTCGGCCAGCGTGACCAGCAGGTCGAACTGGTAGGAGGTCAGCTCGCAGGGCTGGCCCGCCACGGTGGACGCTGCGCGCGTCGCGGTCGATCTCCAGGCTGCCGAAGCGCAGCGCCGTGGCCGGCTGGCCGGCGGCCGTGCCCTCGCCGCCGCCGCGCCGGCGCAGGATGGCGCGGATGCGCGCCAGCAGCTCGCGCGGCTCGAAGGGCTTGGGCAGGTAGTCGTCGGCGCCGATCTCCAGGCCGATGATGCGGTCCATGGGGTCGCCCTTGGCCGTGAGCATCAGCACCGGCACCTGGGCTGCCGGGCCCGGCAGGGCGCGGATGCGCCGGCAGACCTCCAGGCCGTCCATGTCGGGCAGCATGAGGTCGAGGATGACGAGGTCGGGCAGGTCGGCGCCGGCCACGCCGTCGGCGGGCTGCAGCTGCTCCAGGCCGCTGCGGGCGTCGCCCATGTGCGTGACCTGCAGGCCGTTGTTGCCCAGGTAGTCACCCACCATCTGCGCGAGGCGGGTGTCGTCTTCGATCATCAGAAGATGGTGCGTACTCATGGAGGGCAGTGTATTCATGCTGGGGCCTGGCGTCGTATTGCGACGATGCTCGCAGCGCCCCGTCAGCCGTGCTTGTCGCTTGCGTAAAGTTCGGTAAAACAGCGCAGCCTGCGGCCCGCCACTCAACTGCCGCGTTGCGCGGGCCGTACCGCATGCACGCGCGAGGCCAGCGCGATCAGCACCAGCACGGGCAGGCCCAGCAGGGCCGTGGCCTGGAAGAAGCTCACGTAGCCATGCGCATCGACAAAGGCGCCCGAGAAGCCGGCCAGCCATTTGGGCGCCAGCAGCATCATGGAGCTGAACAGCGCGTACTGCGTGGCCGAGTACTGCACATTGGTCAGCCCCGACAGGTAGGCGATGAAGGCCGCCGAGGCGATGCCGCCGGCCAGGTTGTCCGCGCTCACCACCCAGACCAGCGCATTCACGTCATGGCCGCGCGTGGCCAGCCAGGCGAACAGCAAGTTGGTGGCGGCCGACAGCGCGGCGCCCAGCATCAGCACGCGCATCACGCCCCAGCGCATGGCCAGCGCCCCGCCAGGAAGGCGCCCGCCAGCGTCATGATCACGCCGTAGACCTTGGTCACGGCGGCCACCTCGTCCTTGGTGAAGCCCATGTCCACGTAGAAGGGGTTGGCCATGATGCCCATGACCACGTCGCTGATGCGGTAGATGGCGATCAGGCCCAGCACCAGCAGGGCCTGCCAGCGGTAGCGGCCCAGGAAGTCGGCAAAGGGCTCGACCAGCGCGCTGTGCAGCCACTCTGCCGCGTTGCGGGCAGGCGCCAGCGGGCGCGGCACCGGTTCCGGCGAGAGCAGCACGGTCAGCATGCCCACGGCCATGGAGGCGGCCATGGCCAGGTAGGCCACCTGCCAGGCGCCGCTCTGGTAGCCCGCCGTGCCAGCGACTTCGGCGCGGGCGGCCAGCCACAGCACGCCGGCGCCGGCCCAGATCATGGCCAGCCGGTAGCCCGTCTGGTAGGTGGCGGCCAGCGCGGCCTGGCGCTCGGTGTCGGCCGATTCGATGCGGTAGGCATCCAGCGCAATGTCCTGCGTGGCCGAGCCGAAGGCCACGGCCAGCGCGCACCACACCAGCGGCGTGAGCGAGACACGCGGATCGTTGAACGCCATGCCGCACAGCCCGGCGACGATGAGCATCTGCGCGAACAGCAGCCAGCCGCGCCGCCGCCCCAGCCAGCGCGTGAGCAGCGGCAGCGGCATGCGGTCCACCAGCGGCGACCAGACCCACTTGAAGGCATAGGCCAGGCCCACCCAGCTCAGGTAGCCGATGGTGGTGCGGTCCACGCCGGCCTCGCGCAGCCAGAACGACAGCGTGCCCAGCACCAGCAGTAGCGGCAGGCCTGCCGAAAAACCCAGGGCCAGCATGCGCAGGCTGGCCGGCTCGGCATAGACGCGCAGGGTCTGGGCCCAGCTGCGGCGGGGCGCTTCGGTGGCGGTGGAGGGGGCGGAGGAGGTGGTGGTGGACGGCTCGGTCATGTTGGGCTGCGGCAGGCTGCGGCCATTATCGGGCCCATGGTGGCGCGGACTGGCGCGCGCTACCATCGCGGGCACAGGATGCCGCCATGGCCTACACCCTCTCTTCCCTCCACAGCGATGCCGCCGCGCAAGACGGCGCGGCCGATGCCACCGATACCGCCTTCGCGCCGCACAGCTCGGTGCGCAGCTACAGCGGCGAGCACCAGGCCCATGCCCACGGCCATGCGCAGATCCTCTATGCGCTGCAGGGCCGCATGGAGCTGGAGGTGGGCGGGCGCAGCGCCTTTGTGGACGCCGTCAGCGGCATGCTCATCCCCGCCGGCGTGGGCCACGGCTACCTGGCGGCGCCGCGCTCGCGCGTGTTCGTCATCGATGCGCCCAGCGGCCCGGGCTGGACCGGATGCGGCGCTTTTCCGTGCCGCCCGCCCTGCGCGGCCGGGAGTCGGAAGGCCCGGCCACAGAGCAACTGGCCCAGGTGCTGCAGGCGCCCGGCCTGCTGGCACGCCGGGGCTGGACCTGCAGCAACTGACCACGAGCGTACAGGCCGCATTGCACGAGGACTGGCCCACGGCCCGGCTGGCCGCCCTGTGCCATATGAGCGCCCAGCGCTTTCACGCGCGCTTTGTGGAACTGGCGGGCCAGCCGCCCCAGGCCTGGCTGCGCGGCCTGCGCCTGGATGCGGCCGAGCGCGGGCTGGCACGGGGCCTGCCCCTGGAGGCCACGGCGCTGCGCTGCGGCTATGCCTCGGCCAGCGCCCTGGCCTATGCGCTGCGGCGCGATCGGGGCGTGACGGCGCGGCAACTGCGCGGCTAGCCCGTTCACAGTCCTCCGGACTACGAGCGTTTCTCGACAAATGCCCGGCCGCGCCAGGCGCAACATGGCGCCATGGTTCGCAATTCTTCCGCTTCTTCCTCCGCCGTCGGCATCGCCTTCGTTTCGGTGGCCGCCGTGCTCTGGGCACGACGGGCACGGCGCAAAGCCTGGGCGCAGGCGGGCTGTCGCCGTTCTGGGTGGGCGCCGCGCAACTGGCGGTTTCCAGCCTGTTCCTGGGGGCGCTGCTGGCGGTCTCCCATTGGAGGCTGCGCGGGCGGGCCGGGCAGGGCGGGGCGCCCGAGCAGCCGCTGCTGCCCAACCCGTGCACCTGGGACTGCGCCCGGCCTGGTTCCTGCTGGCTTCCATGGGAATCGGGGGCTACAGCATCTTTTTCTACGAGGGCGTGACGCTCACGGGCGTGGCCGTGGGCACGGCCGTGGCCATTGGCAGCGGCCCCATCTGGGCCGGGCTGATGCAGGCGCTGGTGCTGCGTGCGCCCCTGTCTGCCCTGTGGTGGGCCGGCACGCTGGTGAGCGTGGCGGGAGGTGCGGCCATGGTGATGGCACGGGGCGGCGCCACGCTGTCCTGGAGCGGCCTGGCCCTGTGCCTGCTGGCGGGGCTGTCGTACGCGGGCTATGCGCTGATCAACAAGCGCCTGGTCACTCACATGTCGCCGCGCGTGGTGAATTTCTATGTCTTCACCGGGGCGGCCTGCATGGCGGTGCCGATTGCGCTGGTGCAAAGCGGCCTGCCACAGTGGAGCCTGGCGGCCGTGCTGGTGGTGGTCTACTTGGGCGTGGTGGTGTCGGGCCTGGCGCACATGCTGTTTTCCATCGGGCTGCGCAGCATCTCCGGCCCACGGGCGTGACGCTGAGCCTGATCGAGCCCGTGGCGGCCTTTGTGCTGGCGGTGTGGGTCGTGGGCGAGCGGCAGCCGCTGCAATCGTGGCTGGGGCTGCTGGCCGTGCTGGCGGGGCTGATGCTGGTGATCGGCGCCGAGATGCGGGCGCAGCGGGCCGTGATGGCCGCGCAGATGGCGTGACTCTTTGTAGGCCGGCGCCGCTCTTCACGATGCGCTGTTCTCCGCATGTTTCGGGCATGCATGGCCGCTAGACTTGGCGGCATGCAGCAGCCATCCCATCTCTCCTCCGAATCCTGTGCCCATCCGCCTGGGGCTGTGCCTGCGCGCCCTGGCGCGCGCGTCGCGGTTTTCTGCTGGCCGGCAGTGCGGCGGCCATGGGCCTGGCCACGGCGCCGGTGGCGGCACAGGTGCAGGTGGGCGGTGCCTCGGGCCTGCGCAAGCTGGTGCCGGCCGAGACGCTGGAAGGCGCCGCCACCGACCAGTACCAGCAACTGCTGGCCAAGGCCCGCGCCCAGGGCGCACTGGCTGGCGACAGCAACCCGCAGCTGCAGCGGCTGCGCGCCATTGCCCGGCGGCTGATTCCGTACACCGCGCAGTGGAACCCCCGCGCCAATTCCTGGCGCTGGAGGTCAACCTGATCGGCAGCAAGGAGATCAATGCCTTTTGCATGCCGGGCGGCAAGATCGCCTTCTACACGGGCATCATCGACCAGCTGCAGCTCACCGACGACGAGATCGCCATGATCATGGCCACGAAATGGCCCATGCGCTGCGCGAGCACTCGCGTGAACAGCTGGCCAAGAACCAGGCCACCAGCATCGGCATCTCGCTGGGTGCGCAATTGCTGGGCCTGGGCGACCTGGGCAATGCGGCGGCCCGCCTGGGTGGTCAGCTGCTGTCGCTGAAATTCAGCCGGGGCGACGAAAGCGAGGCCGATCTGGTGGCCTGGAACTGGCCGCGCGCGCCGGCTACAACCCCCAGGCCTCGGTCTCGCTGTGGCGCAAGATGGGCCAGGCCACGGCGACCGTGGTGGCCTGGAATTCCTGTCCACCCACCCCGCAGGCCCGAGCGCATCCGCGAACTGGAGCGCAACATCCCGCGCGTGGAAGGCCTCTACGAGGCCGCACGGCGCGGGTAGGCGTGTCAGCAAGCTACGACCCGGGCAGCTTTTTGGGTGCAGTGTTTGAAACTGGCGCGGCCAAAGATCAGGGACACCGAGGAAGGGCCTAAGCCGGCCGCGCCGCCCCGCACCGAGGTGTCGTCCCCCTCCCTCGCGTAGCGAGTAGAGAGGCGACGTGCCACGGGGGAAGGCGCGTAGCGACTCAGGGGGTGGTGATTTTTGCTTGGTTGGTAGCCATGACGGCCTTGACTTCAAGGTACTCCTTGAAGCCGTGCTCGCCCCATTCCGGCCCGTGCCTGACTGCTTGTAGCCACCGAACGGCGCGCCGAAGTCCGGCCCCGCGCCGTTGAGGTGGACCATGCCGGTGCGCAGGCGCGAGGCCACGCGGCGTGCGCGCTCCAGGCTGCCTGACTGCACGTAGCCCGACAGGCCGTAGGGCGTGTCGTTGGCCTGGGCGATGGCCTCCTCCTCCGTGTCGTAGGGAAGGATGGCCAGCACGGGGCCGAAGATCTCCTCGCGCGCAATGGTCATGTCGTTGCGCACGTCGGCGAACACCGTGGGCCGCACGAAGTAGCCGCGCGCAAGGCCCTCGGGGCGGCCCGTGCCACCGGCCACCAGGGGTGGCCCCTCGGCGATGCCGGTCTCGATCAGGCCTGGATCTTGCGGAACTGCGCCTCGCTGACCACGGGGCCCATGTGCATGGCGCCCGTGTCGGCCAATGCATCGCCCACCTTCATGCCCTCGGCAGCGGCCTTGGCGGCGGCCACGGCGCGCGCATGCAGGGCGCGCGGCACGAACATGCGCGTGGGTGCGTTGCAGCTCTGGCCGGAGTTGGTGAAGCAGGCGTTCACGCCCTGGGCCACGGCCTTTTCGATGTCGGCATCGTCCAGCACGATGTTGGCCGACTTGCCGCCCAGCTCCTGCGTCACGCGCTTGACGGTATCGGCCGAGGCCTTGGCCACGGCGATGCCCGCGCGCGTGGAGCCCGTGAAGGTCATCATGTCGATGCCGGGGTGCACGGACATGGCCTCGCCCACCGAGGGGCCGTCGCCGTTGACCAGGTTGAACACGCCGGCCGGCACGCCCGCTTCGTGCAGGATCTCGGCCACCAGGATGGCGTTGAGCGGCGCGATCTCCGAGGGCTTGAGCACCATGGTGCAGCCCGCCGCCAGTGCCGGTGCCACCTTGCACATGATCTGGTTGATGGGCCAGTTCCAGGGGCGTGATCATGCCCACCACGCCCACGGGCTCATGCACGATGCCGGTGGTGCCGCGCACGCTCTCGAACTCGAATTCCCTGAGCACCTGCAGGGTCTGCTTCAGGTGCCCCGCGCCCACGGTGGCCTGGGCCGCGCGCGACAGCCACAGCGGCGCGCCCATCTCCAGCGAGATGGTCTGCGCCACCTCGTCGATGCGGCGCATGTAGACCGCCAGCACCTTGTCCAGCAGGGCCAGCCGCTCGTCGCGCGTGGTCTGCGAGAAGCCGTCGAACGCGCGGCGTGCGGCGGCCACGGCTGCATCGACATCGGCGGCCGAGCCCATGCTGATGCGGGCCGCCACCTCCTCGGTGGACGGATTGATCACATCCAGCGTGCGCGGCACGGCCGGGGGAACCCATTGGCCGTCGATATAGAACTGCAGGTGCTCTTGCGTGCTCATGAAGCTGTCTCCGTGTCCCGTTGTCATTGGGTGGAAGGGGTGTCGAAGGTGACGCGCTGGTTCACGCGGTAGTGGGGCCAGTAGTCGGCCACAGCATAGTGCTGCGTGCTGCGGTTGTCCCAGATGGCGATGCCGCCCGCGTCCCATTGATGATGCACCATGAACTCCGGCTTCTTCAGCCAGTCCAGCAGGAAGGCGAGCACGCCGCGCGCCTCGTGCCGGTCCACGCCCGTGATGTGGCGCGCGTGAAATCGGCATTGACGAAGATGCACTTGCGGCCTGAATCGGGGTTGGTGCGCACCACGGGATGGGTCACCGGCTTGAACTGGCGCAGCGCCTCGAACAGCGCCTCCTCGCCCTTGCGGCCCAGGTACTCCCGGAAGCCCGATTCCTCCCAGGTATGGACCGCCTGCAGGCCTTCCAGGTACTGCTGCATGCCGGGCGAGAGCCAGTCATAGGCCTTGCTGGTGCTGGTCCAGCAGGTGTTGCCGCCGGCCGGCGGCGTGGTCACGATCTGGATCACGGTGGCCCAGCGGCGGCTGCTGCTTCCAGCTGATGTCGTGTGCCAGTTTGTTATGGCGGGCGGGCGGTCCTTGTCGGAGATGATCATCTCCACGTCGGGCATGCC
>MQUG01001858.1:0-30253 GCA_007213375.1 Steinernema feltiae | reverse complement strand
CGAGAACTCAAAAAACGCGCGATGACTCAGCGCTTGAGGTCCAAATTGGGAAAACGATACCGAGAACCCGGGTCCGCAGAGAGGGAATTTGCAGAAAGAGCGCGTTTCTCCGCTTCCGGCCGGCCGCCTCCGCAAAAAACGGTTTGAGGAAATTGTTGCAATACGAGACGATTTTGGAGTCGGAGACGAGACGAGACGACGTCTGATTTATGCGAATGTTAACACAAGAGATTAGTCTCGCGGAAGATTCGAAGAGCAAACAGCGGAGTGCAAGGACGACGTCGCACTGTGATGACGCCGGCCGAAATGGTAACTTGCGTTTCTCCCTGGGAATGTTTTGTGGCTACCTGCTCTCTTGGTTATTGTGTGGAGGGCGATTTCGTTGGCGGATTACTCACACGTTGTTGTTAAGGAAGAAGAAGAAGAAGATAATCGCGGGTTGCGAGACCGCGGACGAGATCTTTTATGGGTGGACAAACAAGCATCACAGATGCACGCATCCACCAGAACCCTGTGATTACAATCAAATTCTGTGTTGGAATCAGAGTTGCACGCGTTCCAACAGCTGCTCTGCGCTCATGAACTTGACACAACTGGAAGAGAACGCGTCTGAGAAGTCGCTCAATGACGCGCGACTCAATTTCCGAGAGTTCTTTCAGACTACAATTTCAGTAATTTAATCTCTTATTTCCTCGATTGTTGGCAAATCGCTAAGAGTGCACTTCTGGTGCACAAAATAGTCGATCCATAGGGCAGACGCTTCATTTACGCAAACGGCGGAAAAGAGGACTTCGATCGGTCAGATTGGAAGCGAATTTGGGTTCTCGGATGAGAAACATTTCATTGACGCTTCGTCCACGGCAAATCGCTCTGCTGAGCGTTCCCGTTCCCAAAGGCGTAGTGTTTGCGTCTTGCTCTTTCTGGGTTGTTGGGGTCTTCAGTTCCACGTAGCCGCACAAGCGCCGAGGCGGTCCAATCTCAAAGTGGAGGCAAAAATGCATTTTTACTAAATCTATATTCGAACAAATTCAAGATTTTGAGATTACTACCGAGAGCCCATAAGTAGTGCGTATGCAAACATCAGCTCCATCTGATCTGCGCCTCCACTCAGAATTCTTCCGATTTTCAGGCAGGGAAAACGAATCCGTGATCAATCCTGTTGCGCCCCTCGTCGAAGAGGCTTTTCGAAGAACTTTGCCAAAAAGGTTTCGTTGAAATGAATTTTCGAGTTCATAAAAACGAAATGTGAGGACTGTTTTTTAAATACAAAATTCGTGATTTCCGCCTCCAAACCACGCAAGTCCATATCACGATTAGAAACTGTAGTCAGATCTTTGGAATTCAAGAGAAATTGGAGGAATCTGGCGGCCGAACTGCTTTCACCATTGACGTAAACGTTGCTAATCGATGAATTACGGTAGCAATGGAGTAGTTTCCCAAGCTCTTCTTCGGGTAATTTTGCGGTTTCAACGAAGAAAGTGGCAAAGTTGACGAAGGGAAGAGTGTATTCGACGATTTTCAGGAGTTCATCGAACGAGCGCTGGTTTGCTTCCAAACCTTTCTGGATGCTAATCCTCTTAACATGCAGACGTTTTCGGTTTACTTTCTGCAGATCTTCCAGGCTCCTCACATTTCTGTTGCGCGGATCGCAACTCTGCTTGACCAGACGGCGCCGTTGTAGCGCAGAGTGAGAGAATATTCCAATCGGTATTCCGTTTCTTCTTTGGCCGCCATTTCCCATCTGCCGCTATCTGAATCACGAAATGAGAGCAAATTGTTGCTCGCTTTCGTTAAAGAAGCGACGACCGCTTGGCAGAAGGAGAAAGGAACTGAATTCATCTTTGAGGCTTCAACTGAACTGCTCCACAATCCCTTTAAATGCGCCACTTTGCATTGCTTTTCCGTGCGCCATTTATAAGACTCTGGTAACGGAGGAACCTTTAGTTCTGTACTCCGTAAAGTGATTTCAATTGTCTCGCGGAGAGCAAAAGTGCATTTTCGTGGTCAGAGGACAGAAGGAGAAGGTCGTTCTCTTGTCGTCATCTGTACTCCTGTCGCGAATCCCCTGAATGCCGACAATCAAGGGCTTCATCTATTCCCTTTCCACACACGTCAGTTTATTCAACAACAGCCGCCAACACCGTGGTTTATACGATTTCATACTGTATGTATAGAGAAGGAGATCACGATATTGCTCGACTAGGAAGGAGATACATGGGAGAGCAGAAGTGCGGAAGCGTCGCTTAGCGGCCGAATCTGAATGCAACGTTGCAAGCGAACCCTCGCATGCGCTTACCGCATGTAGGCCGACTTGCGCTTCTCCATCTCGAACGGATTCATCGCGTCGACGTTGTCGCTGCGTTTTCCAAATCTGAAACGCGGATTCAGGAGCGCGCGCGACCGAACTCACCGCATGTAGGCCGACTTGCGCTTCTCCGGCAGCATCATCGCGCTTTCGCCGAAGCTTTCGAATCCTCGCTTTCCGAATCTGCATCATCCGCTCTATTAGACAACCTACCGTACACCTCTCACCTCATGTAGGCGCTTTTCCGCTTGCCGAAACGCATGTACGCCGACTTGCGTTTCTCCATCGGCCCCTCCGCCTCGAACATTTCCTCATCGTCGCCTCGCTTTCCGAATCTGAACTCTCGGTTACCGTAACCCATTCAGCGTCTCAGTTACCTCATGTAGGCGCTCTTCCTCTTCTCCATCTCTGCGCCGCCGTCCGACCGGCCGAAGCGCATGTACGCGGATTTGCGTTTTTCCATCTGCTGACTAACTGAAACGAGCGAAAGCCGCTTAGAGTTCGCTGAACGCGCGGGATCGGATCTCCGAATCTCTGATGAAGTCAAGCGTCAACAGAGTTCAATTATTCATTGCCCCGAGCACCTGACTCCCTCCTTGAAGGGTCACACAGAGTCCTTCGGAATCGCCCGACTCCGAGAATCCACCTGAATTACCTTGGGGTTCGCACGCCGGGTGCTTCGGAAAGTTCTCGCAGAAGAGGACGTCGTCGTCGACGGAATTCGCAGGATTCGGCTCGGCGACGGAGAGTCGCTCCACGGGCTTGAAGCCGGAAGCGACCGCCACAAGGCATACGGTAACGGCAAGACAGAACGTGCGCATCCTGAAACGACACCTTGTGAAGTGAGGGGAGAATGGAGCGAGAAGAAACATCCGCGGTCTCCGCGGCGTTTTTCCATCGAAAACGAAACGAGAGGCGGGTTAATCTCCGCAACCTTCCAATTAATTCCTTCCGCGCGCGGTCGCGTGACTCGCGCGGCTTCCACCCACCTTCCCCTCTGGCAAAGGGCAACTTGGTTAAGGAGCTGAAACGATTTCAACACGGACAGCCTGGATGCAGTCGACACACACACCTACAAGGGCGAATCGGAGCAGAAGAGACTCGGAGTCCCTCATTAAGCGCCTAAACGCGCGTCTAATCACCGTCGCTTCCCCAAGACGCACAAGGCAGAGCCACTCCATTATCTCAGGCCAACCCCTGCGACCAAGCTCGGCCCCCTTACCTCGGCCGTCCGCCCTCCAACCTTCGCGCACCCCTAACGACCAATTATTAATACTCGGACGGAGCAAAACTTTGACGGCGGCGCGAGATTGATGCATTTCTAATGAAGAAAACGGGATTCGACCGCTTACGGACTCAGATCGCCTCGGGGGATTATCCGCGTCTTGCATCACAGGACGTTCGTGGTACGGTAGCCGAGGCAATACGATTATGCGAAATGGGAGCGGACGGAGACCTCAAAGTCGTGTGCGTCCGGCGAGTGACGTGTAGAAACCCCTCCGAAGTTTAATTATTCCACAAAGCAGAGGAAAGGATTCCCATTCCGCGTTTCCTTTTCGGAATCTCCGACCGAAGTTCGATTCGGCGCAGGCGAGCACCGCGAATTCGCGTATTTCGCAAATCGGGGAGAATGAGAGAGATTTCAGAGCAAACAGTGCTGTCCGGCATCACCTATGAATGCGCGCGCCGTCCTTCCACGTCAATGTTTCCAAGATCGGCAAGTAAACAGCAAAGGATGCTACAGTACTCCAGAATGACGACATCCCGATAATTCCGTATTCTGTGGGAAAACATCGCCATAAAGGCAAATAACAATGAACGCGAAAACAAAACAACGGATTGCGATCATAGAGAAGTCGCCTTCTCATCGTGCATTCCTACCAAACCAAACTTCCCGCGCAATCCGATCACGTCGGATCAAAAGAAAAGAGCGTCTAATTAGCTATTTACACAAAGTTTCCAGACTTCCACAGGCCGCAAATTCACCTAAAAAATGGCAGGAAGGAGCTGCGTGTCACTCCACGCGCTACCTACGTCAGTGCGGGATCTCTTGAGATTTGGATTGAAGTGGGAAAACGACGACTTTGGAGAGGGCAGCGAGAAGAAGATCGGAAGATGACGGCGCGATTTATGTAAATGGAAAAATATTGGCGGTGTGCGGCGATGAGCGATTTCCGGCAATTTGAATGGCGCGGTTGATTGGATGGAACGCAAAAGAAAGGCGAAAGGAGATGCGAGTAATTGGGAAAACGCTGCAAAAGGAACCGACGTTGACAGAAGTGCAGATTGGATGACGAACAGAAACGCAGAAAAAAGAGATTTGCGTGTCGTCTTATGCGTCGCGGGGAATCCTGCACCGATTGCTTCTGTGTGGGATTGCAGCCCGGCCAAATCCCATTTCTCGCTTCACCTGGACGCCTTTTCTTGTTTGTGTTTGCGCTTCAGAAGCGAACGGCAAGGAACTCTGCACGCGGGCATCCCGCTGCCGACAAAACGCTGAATGCCGTGTTCAAGAATTTAAAGATTTGAGCAAAATCCGGAAGAACTCTGAAGGAAGTCTGCACGCAGAGTGCCAACGTCTCTAATGAATACTAAAAATACGTCGACGGTCGTCTTCTCACGCATCGTGCGCGTAAAACATTAATAAAGCAGAGTTTCGGCATCAATTATGAATTAGCGCTAATTCGAAATTGAAAGACGGACTTCATAAAACCGCGTTTTTGTGTCCGGATTCCTTCCGCGTTCTTCGAGAGATTTCCATTTGCGATCCACGGATTCTCTGCCGGCGGCGCGCTGAATCGCCTGGCCATAAATCACTGAAACATTCCGAATTGGAATTTCCGATCGGCGCGTGATCGCTGCGTGACCACAAATCATCTCAGGCGATTTCTTCTTAATCGTCATTTGTTGCGACGACCTAAACAGGTTCGGCTGCTTCCGCCCGAAAGAATCGTCACGGGGCACGCCGCCTAATCGGATTGTCTTCTCTCGATGAAAGGCAATTAAGAAAATTCACTGGACGGCACTCCGCAATCACCAGCGATCCCCTAATTCCCGCTTAGCGCTCTCCAAAGGTGTAATCGGAACTAAATTAATCGCGGAAAACGATCGCATCGCGTAGCCACACGTGGCGTTTCCTCAGAAACAGCAGAGCTGCCGTCGACTCTGAGAGGTGCGATCGACGACGAGCAGCGGATTCGCAACTGACTCTGCGGAGCAACGCGCGGCTTTCCGATCGTCTCCTCGCGACGATCGCAATGAGCGTTTCATTGCTTAACGACTAAAAGCGCCTCAACGCGTTCGCCGATACATTTTTGGCGGTCGAAAGTGCGAAGGGATCACCGGGGGCGATAAACAAACGCTCAAATAAACATCTTCCGCATAAACATTGATTTACCGTGGATCTGCGAAGCATGGAGGGAGCGAGAGCACTCCGAGGGGACTACAGTAGCGACAAACAATTACCCGGGATAACGTGATTAGAGACCTCAGGGGGGCGAATTCCATTATAACCGATAATTGCGCTTGAAAAGCAGACCTTTTCGAAGAAACAAATGTGGACGGCGATCTTTGAAGGGAGCGAAGCGCTTTGGAGATGGAAGAAGCGCCGTGTGGCGTTCGACGAACAACCGACGGAAAGGATTCGCTCGCCGCTTCCAAGATGGGGTTGAACGAGGAAATCTCGTTTAAAAGCGAGAGAAAGCAACTCTGAACGATCGCTTGGATGCATGGATTTTGTGCCGACTCGTATTTGACGTCTGATGGACTCCCGCGGCTCAATTGTGGTCGAACCGGTTAGAAAACTCCCCAAACCTGTGAGCTAATTAGCTGATTTCGAAAGGCACATTTCGTCACTCGGCCATTGCGGCATCGACACGTACGAAAGTTCCTCTCGCGCTTCATCTCCAAGCAACCGCGTTAAACGAATTTATATAATCCGTGAACGCCGCCGACTTTCTCGAAAGTTCACTTTAATCAGCCAGGGACGTTCGGGAAAGACGAAGAAATGGTTTGGAACTGAATGGCAGTTGCACACCCCACAAAGCGATTCGTAGTCCGATTCTAATTCCCAAACACGAATCGACACGACGATCTCGTGAAAATAAACGTTGCTTCGTGTGGAGACAATCGACTGCAGCTACAACGCTTCGATCCGCACAGCGCACAACGTCAGCACCTCAGTCCGGTCAAGAGAAAGAAGAATGGAATTGCCACGAAAACATGAAGAACTGAAATTCGGATTCCTGAAATCTCTGATGGCGATCTTTGGAACGTAGCTCCACTCGTGCGAAGAGCGAGGCTTCTTTGTCATTTTTCATCTGCAGTCGTCAGCTTTCCGTTGTTTGTCCAATAAATCCGAGATTCAAAAGACATTTGCTCTCCTCGCAAGGGCGCCCTTAAATCAATCCGATTTATTCGTTTTTGCATTCCTGTTTCCATGGCAGCGTCGCGTGCTGAAAGCAGATGCGGTGAAGAAGGCGCCATTGGACTCCACAGAACACCCAACAATATAACAATTCGCCCTTTCGAACGAGAATTTCCTCGTCTCCGCCGCATTTCAGTGGAAGACGGAAGAGGATGAAGTGTTTCTTCTCTTCCTCATTCACCAATTATCCTCCGAAAGACGCACCGGGCGCAATCGGTTTAGACGAACACCCGTATCTTGACGTCATTCTCTCTGCATCCGTTAGAATAGCTGAACAAAAGATCACCATTTCAAAACAGCGCTGTCGAAGGAAATCTCAATCTCCATCTTCCGGCAACGCTAGCGAACGACAACTTTTTCGAAATTTCGTAACATGGGTTACTGTAGCTCAAAAGAACAATGTATATAGTTCTGCGTATCATTCAACCGCGCCTCGACGCGTCTCCGCTTGATTCGAATCACGAATTCCACGGCGCATAATCGTCACACGCGTCACACCACACATTTCGATCTTCTCTGGAGTCAGAAGCGGCGGCGCTTCCGGTTTCGTGTTTAGTCGCTTGGAGTTCGTGATCTTTTGGAACGAAAGACCTCTTGGAACGTCTCCGCCAACGCGGCGATCCGCCGCCAACCGGTTTGCAGCTTAACGAAAATGAAATCTGCGCGAAAATTCATTTTTTTGCAAAAAAAGAAACTTTGAAGCTGTGAAGGTCGTTGCGGGTTCTGCATCATCGCTATTGGCCGCAAACATTTTTTTTCTGGTGGATCCAGTTAAGTTTTTGAAGCAAAAAGTGTGTAAAGTAGCTACCGGTTCGACCTTCCCGCCCTGCGGTTCGCTTTTGCTACTTAACATTCGCGTCGTTCACTCTCAAGCACCCAAAAATGCGTTCTTCCTTCGTCTTCTTCGGCTTTGTTTTAGCTGTCGCCTTTGGACAGTACGCCCAGTACCCCTACTCCCAGGCGCAACCACAGTACCCCGCTCTCCAACAGTACCAGCAACAACCGCTTCCTCAATCCTACCAGCAGCCGCCCGTACAGCAGCCTCAGCAACTTCCTCAACAGTACCTCAATCCCCAGGCGCAACAGCAGCTCATTGATCAGTGAGTTCAGTCGTTCTGGCCCTCTCAAATGCTTCCTTCCAGGGGCGCCGTCCACAAGTACCGCATCACGCATCGTTACTTCATCCCAACGGGCCCCGCAAAGGTCTACTACCGCCGAATCCCTTCGACTTCGCCCGAGTATCTGCGCATCAAATCGCTGGCGCTCAGCCAAGAGCAGCCTCTCCCTGTGAGTTTCTTTGCAGTTGTCAGAAGTCGTTTGCTTCGGATTCGCAACAGTAAACAAGCAGAGTGGCGTCCTCCCAAACGCATCGCTTCTGCGAATCTCATTCACAAAATCGCAATTTCAGCTCTCCAACATGCCCTCGCAGCCGACATACTTCTCCCCTCCTCCTCCTCCCCGAACGCTCCGGAATCTGCTCCTGATTCGAACTACAACGTCGTCCACGCGAACTGAGTGCATCATGATCTCGCAAGTACTGTACTCCCTCAATGCCCTCGTTCTCTTCTTTGTCACATAAATTTCGTCAATTAATTTGGGGGACGCGATCGGCGAGAAATTCGCTCAATTAGTAATGAGGACGCTGTCGTTTGATCTCTGTCAGGAGTGCACGCAACTCCTTCGATCTCTTCTGCACGGCGATTCATAATTCATGCGAATCTTTCGACGAACAAAGGCGCCGGAAAGAGTTCTCTGCGATTGATGTGAATGTGTGCATTAGCGATATTTCGTTTTTTGTGCAATTCTGAAAACTCGCAGATTCGGTAAACAGCGAGTTCTTAATTAAACGACTACTTGATCTCGCGCTACTCTTCGGTCTCCGCGGAAATTCGACTTTTTCCGAAAACGCGGATAGCCCGTGGCGAGCGAATCTCGTTTCCGCTGAGGTGTTAGTTGCCTCTGCGATGACATCAACGCTCGCTCATCGGATGACCGAAAGGAAATAAATCAAATCCAATTTGGCGCGTTGGATTGCGCATGTGGCGAACGACATCTCGAGGGGACGATTTCGCCCTCCGAAGGATCATTTTGCGAGGCGCCTAATTGGCGGAGTGGCGAGACGCGAACGCCGCGCGAAGGTGTCGAATCTCGACGGATCTCCGATTTGCCCGCGCTAATCGAGCGTCAGCGACGCTTGTTTTTCTCGTTCCACAGAACCAAACGGTGATTTCCCTCTCGTCTTTCACGTGCGTCACCGCTTCCTGAGTCATCAAACCTAATCACCATCTCTGTCTACCGTAGTCGAAAACAGTCTCAATTGCATTAAGAAGAGGCAGAAAAACAAGTCGCAAAAGTCGCATTCTCTCGGTTTCCAGAAACGAATCGACTCTTCCAAGCCTCCGGGGTCTTCCAATCGGATTTTCTACAACTCAAGAACCCATCAAAACTCATAGCGAGTCTTCCCCATTCTGAATTCTCTTCCAAACATCGTCGGCGTCTTCTGTGTCCTCATTCCCGCGCCTGAGTTTCTTCTCGTCATTAGCCGCGCGCCCTCCACCGCCGCCTCTCTCTCCCAGAACCCAAAATCTCGCTTTCTTCCCGTTTCTTCATTCAAAACATTTCGTGGCGTAATTAAAAACCCGAAATGCGCCCTCCGCCGCGACCCGGTGCTCACCCGGTCGCGGCCCTCGTGGCTTGGATTATCCAGAACGGTCGCACGGTCCAGAAGCGCAGAGTTGCTGCTGTTCGCCGGCTTTCCTCCTCGAAGTTCGATTCGATAATAAAAAATTTAATTTATTTCATCGGCAATGGGTTATCGAGTTTCGGCCCTCTTAGCTGCGTTTGGTTCTGCGCGCGCCTGAACCCAAACATCCCAACTCAAAGAAGTCGCTGATCAGCGCAGACACTGCGCTTGAGTGGCTCCTGAGGGGATCAGGAAGTAATCGAAAGCGCGAAGAGATTTCTGTCTTGATTCAAGTTCGCCTGCGGTCCCGCGATTGCGCACGAGTGACCGAAGACGCCCTCAAGCGCTGCAGAGGTAAATGAACTCCTCTCGCGCGCAAAACATGTTTATCCGCGTCGCAGACGTGCGCTCTTCGCAAACAATTTGCATGTACGGTAGCACCCGAGGAGCAATCTGCCTCATATAGCTCCGTACATTCGCTGAATCCGTTTGCAGGAAGGAATACCGTAGATCTTCCTTCCTTTGCGTTGTTTTCGTTTCTTTGTTGTTCCGTTCCGCTGGAGTCATTCTTCACCGCCTTCCGGTTCAGAAAAGAAGTGTGGAAAACCCACAGACCGCAGAGAAGTGGTCTCGCAGCGAATGTTTGGAGGATTCTTCCTGTGAGGGAAGAGCGGCCACTTAGAGTCAATTGGCCTTGCCTTAACTTTGTAATCTTCCAAGGTCTCCCGACAATTTCCGAGTGTTTACGCGTTCCTTCGCTTCTTCGGTAGGCGCTTCACCAGTTGTTGTTGAGCACAAGATGCTGCACTACTGTTACTGGCATCTCTGACCACGAGAAACGGCGTCTTCGTGGCGGCCGTCTCGCGTCATCAGCTCTTCGATTTGTTTTTGTAATTCTGTTTCTTCTCATTTGTTTTACATTTGACGTCTCGTTGACGGCTCCTCTCTCCAACGTGTCAATATTTCATCCTCTCCGCGCTCCTCCACTCGAATAGAATTAATTTTGGTCGCGCGACATTTGACGGCCCTCAGGCGATGTGTTTGACGCGATGACCCGGAGTCGCAGCGCAGAGGGCTAAAGAGTTGCGCGGCGACGCCCGCTTCCTCGAGTTGCGACCTCTGGACTCCACGCCCCTTCGCCCCTCGAAGGGCTAATTAATTGAGTCGAGAAGGGGAACGCGGTCTTGTATTACCGTTCCCGAGGGTCCTTTAACCGCGCGGCGAAACCGAACTTCGCTGTTTTCGCAACGTCCAATTAACGCGATTTATCGCCGCTCTCGGATTCGCGCCATTGGCGCGATACGCAGGTGCCCAAATTAGTTTTTTGCACTTTTCGGCATTTTTCCGCTCGCACTTCATCTCCCTCGAGGGCTATTTATTCCATTATCCATTTAGTCCCCTCCTCTTCCTTCGCCGAACGCTCCCGCACTCGCGACGCAATTGTTTACCTCCCCTGGCCTGAATCGGGCCTCCTTCTGTTATGAATAATCCGCCCCAACAAATCACCGTCTGTGTGCATAACTTTACGACCTCCGCTTCTCTCCTTTCGGTCCGAACTTTGGGTCTTTCCGGGGGCGCGCGCCTTTGGGGAAAATCCGATCTGCCACACGATACGATAACGCGTGTTCATTCCCGGTGTTCTTAGCATCGCGCCATTCGAATCGCGGCTTTTCGAGATTTCGAGGGTGTGGAAGTGTCACCAAGATTCTCACCTTCCTCTGCTTTTAGTTCAGCTGATCGCGAAATCGACGGTTGTACCGTACTTCATGAATAATGGATACCGGAGAATGCGAATTCGGCTCGATTCCTCTGCCGAACGCCACGTGGTTGATATCGGCGATCGCCGACTTCCACGGGAGCTATGGTGCTGTGCACCCCTACATCGCTCTTGTTCTCTGCATCGCCGGTAAGCTACAGTATGTCCGCTGTCATCCGGTAAACTTGAACCTGAAGGGACCATTATGAATACCGTTACTGTGATCGTGCTGACGAGACCGTCGATGCTCTCTCCGGTGAACGTGCTTCTGTGCGCTGTGGCCATCTGCGACATCATCGTGATGGTCTCGTATCTGATCTTCGTGCTCCATTTTCTCATATCCGCAGCGCATCGTTGTGAGCCTTCTGACTACAGCTACGCGTGGGCGGTTTTCACTATGGTCCACGCGCACTTCAGCGTCATCTTCCACGCGAGTTCGATTTGGCTGACGGTGAGTCTTTTCACAAACGACTTGATCTGCGATCGCTTTGCCGCAATGCGAACTGCGAACCTCTTTCCTGCGCCTTTCCACGCGGCAATCATCTGCCGTGCAACTCTTCACTTCATTCCTCCGAACGCAATTTGATTCGCGGATCCGTCTTCCCTTCTGTCTGCTCGCCTCCACTCTTCTCAATCAATTGTCTTCGCTGCAGCGCGCTTCTTGATTGCTTAAAAAAGGAAAATCTCTGCGCTCGAAACAATTGGCGCCAATTTGGGCGCATCGCTGTCGCTTTTATCGCGTCGAGCAGAGAACAACGATTCGAGAGATAGGCAGATTTGACATTTCGGAAACACTCGAGGGACTCAGGAATGTCCTTTAGGTCTCTTTGGCTCAGATTCGCGTGCTCACCATCAGTCGAGCAACCAGCGGACCTTCTGTTGCAGTAACGTCAAAGTTTACGGCACTTTTGGGAATCGCCACTTGCATAATCATGGCTCTGGTGAACACTCCGAACTTCCTCACGTTCCGGGTAACAACCCCGCTTTCTGAGTGAGTACCGTCACTGCATTCATAGGTAGTGGAGTTGCCGTCCACGATGTTGCTTCCGTGTCTTCTCCCGGAAGACGCGGAATTCTCCGAGTCGTCGAACATCACCGACTACGTGTATATGGTGCAGTCGATGGACGAAGACTGCATAAAACTTAAAGTATACAGCCGTTTATCACCCGCGCATACCCGACGTCATTTAGATGGCCTTCTGGTCGAACGGAATGCTCTTCAAAGTGGTTCCCTGCTTCCTACTCACCGTATCAATTGTTGCTTTGCTCAAACTGATCGCCGACGTCTCCCATCGCCGCAAATCCCTCGCGCAGGTCCGCCGCCTCGTTTGTTCGCCGGAAAAACGGATCGCGTTTTCAGGTGATGAAGAAGAAAAAGATGCCCAAGGACCACACGACGCCGATGCTGGTGGCGGTCCTATCAATTTTCTTGATCGCTGAATTGCCACAGGGAATCATGTTGGTGCTCACCGCCGTGTACTCCAGTGACACGTTCCAGAAAAAGGCATGTTTCGCTCCAATACATCTTCATTCAATTCAGCATTCTTCCAGGTCTACGTTCCCCTAGGAGACGCATTTGACACACTTTCGTTGGTTAATAGCTGTGTGAACTTCCTCATCTACTGCGCGATGAGTCGAAAATTCCGAATGGTCTTCCTTCAGCTCTTCTTCTCGTGCTTGCCGGCGAGCATCCTGAAGTAAGTTTGCACCCACAACCGTTCTCCAAACGCGTTTCTAAACAAAACAGTTATTAATTATCTCCTGCGAGTTATTTCAAGCGCGCATTCCTTGTTTGTCGACGAGAAAGTTTGCGTCCAAAAAGTGCTTTAACTGAAACACTTTCGCCTGAGGCGTTGCGTCGACGTCATCCCGCAAATGCCGAATCGCCGACGTGTCAGCAGAGCGTTTCTGCCAATCAGTTACACTTTCGCCTCGAATTAGTTTCGCATTTTGCAAAACTCTCACAAGCGTTCGTTTCAGAGAGTTCCACGAGATGACCCCGGCTACGACTATCAAGATATTTCACAGCACAAACCCTCCCGCATCACAGATTTCACGAAAACCGACCAGTTCGCACTTACGTCGACCACTCATCGCCCAAGTGCGACCTCGGCCATGCTCATCAACACGACTTCCCGTGACGATCTCTGTTATCAGCGGATGTATGGTGGAAATCTTTTGAATGTTGGTTCTCCAATTCGCAAAACGAGTTCCTCCAGTTGCGACCGCAAAAACTCCGATGCGACTCCTCCGATGCTTATAGTGCCGACGTCTCCGGAGAACCAGGACGGCGGCGATACGCCGAATCGGCGCATTTCGTTCAACTTCTCTCCTCAAAAGATGCGGAAGGAAGGAAAAGCGGATGTCGCAGAGGAGCGGACCCCATCAAATCCATGGAAAGAACTGCGAGGCGTCGATCGACTGCGGAATCTCTTCCGAGTCAAGAACAGGGAACACACTTTGGTGCCCGATTCTAGTCCGCAACGACGATTAGGTCTCATGCAAATGGAAACGGGAATAATGTATTGAATGATCTCAGTTCGGGTTGAACGATAAACTTTTTTTTCAACTACGCATTCTTTCCTACGATGCGAAAACTTTTCCGGGGTTCATGATTCCATTTGCGTCAAGTGTCTTCTTAACAGCTTTCATCAAACCTAGCGTTGATTCGCCAAGTTCCTTTTCCAGGTGTTTTATCTTTCCCAATCCTGAAATTCCAATATGAACTCCGGTTGTCCAAATAAAACTACCTATTCCATGCTCCCCGGTACATGTTCCACCGACAGCCAATGCTCTTCTAAACAATATTATTTATAAAAATTAGTCGTATGATGACTTACTCAACTACTTTGTCGCAAAGCTTTTGAACCTCTGTTCGTTCTTTTTCGTCTTCTTCGTCGACAGGAACTATGATGTGAAAGTTCCCGTCGCCTACATGCCCAACGATGGTGCCTTTAAACAATGTGTTATGAACGTTCTGAAACTCGAAAATCAACCAAATAATCCTGAAGCATCGATGTCCTTTCTAGTTTCTTCAACAATGCGGGCAAGAGCAGAGATGGGCACAGCAACGTCAGTTGTGAATCCGCGGTGACCTGGGCGCTGGTTCAATGTCGCGTAGTAAGCGTTATGTCTTGCAGTCCACAAACGGTCCATTTCTCCTTGTTCGGTGGACCATTTGAAATCTCCTCCGTCGTTGGAGTGGCAAATATCTTCTATATTATCAGGGTAACCATAAAATCACGAAAGAACGATAACAAACCAACTAATCTTGCTTGATCGACAACTTCTGACTCGGATGATCCATGAAACTCAAGAAATAGGGTCGGTGCCACGGGCATATCCAACATGCTGTACTTGTTACATGCATCAACTTGACAGGCATCCAGAAATTCTTAAAAGAGTCAACCAATCCAATAAAAGTCAAAACTGATAGCTACCGATCCGAGCGATAGGAATGCAGCGCTGCAAAGTTTCAACAACGGATTGAACAGCGGAAGTGACGTTCGGAAACGAGCAAACGGCGGCACTCAAACACATAGGACGCGCATGTAGCTTGACGCATGCACTGGTGATCAAACCCAGAGTGCCTTCAGAGCCCACAAACAACTGCGTTAGATTATAGCCTGCAGATGACTTCCTAAACAACAAGTGGTGTTTGAAAGAAAAAAAGATAAAAAAATTTCCTTGGGCGCCGGCCCTCTCCTCTGGTAACGATTCTTCGACCATCAGCTAGTACAACTTCCAAATTTCGAACGTTTTCAGCGATTGTTCCATATCTTACGCTATTGGTTCCGGGAAATCAAATTATTTAAAGAATGTGCCATGTGCACACAATATTACCACTCGCACCCGTAGCAACCATACCACACACAGACGCATCAGCTCCTGGATCTAAGCACAAGCGATATTTCCTTCTCAGTAACAGCAATGTCAAACACATACCAACTGAGAACCACAGACCAGTATCGCGCAAACGGGAATTTAGCATCTTCCGTGTTACTCCGGGCTCCACAACGCAGTCAAAATCTTCTTCGTGGACTTCCTTAATTTGGTCCATCGCTGTGAGGTCGACGCAGATTCCTCCCTTAAATAGTATTTTACTTAAATAATGATTTGAGCAAAATTACCTGGACAGCGGTGACTCCCCCTTCCACGCCTGTTCCGGTTCCAAAAGGTATCAAAGGTATCTAAAGAAATTATCGTTCGTTAGAAAGCGCCACTTTTAAACAGACTTTACTCTCATTGCACAACTTCGCGATTTCCGATACCTGAGAGACATTCTGTGGCAGCACAACAACGTCAGGCGGAAAACTTCTAAAATAAACTGACGCTTCGCGTTTGTGAAAACCAAAGTCCAAACCGAAAATGACTTTCGTCGTGGCCATGATGCTCACGCACCGCGGCGGCGGTGGTCACGATGACATTTGAGCCCAAAATGGATTCCAACTTCGGCACCAACTGCATCGCCTACATTACCTCTGCACTCATTTGGCCGAACGTGGCCGAATTCACTGACCTTCTGATTGGAGAAATATCTTACGCACATCGCCGATCTGAGCATTCTGCATTCCGTCCATCTCAATCACAAGTTGCACAGATTAAACAAAAAGCGATAAGTCGTTCAAAAACGAACAAGCAATTTATAGTGACAATTTAAAAATTAAAAAATTTAACTGGAGCGTCACAAAAATAACAACAATGCAACAAATTAAATTCTATATGGCAAGAGGAACTTCAATAATCATCGTTCGCAGAGACGGTTCGAATTTGCTTTTGACATTTTCAAGTTCCATTCTAACGCAAAGATGCAAGTCGGCAATCGTCGATCGTTTATCAAGAAGCAACAACACGCGGTCTTCGTTCATTTTCAGGGTCAATCTAAATTGATGAATCATTATCGTTCACGATAACAACACGTCGCGTTTCGGCGGTAAAACCCTACGCTCACCTTGACTTATCCAAGACAGGAGGTTCAATGTCTGGTACACGGATCTTAATCACAATGCTCTCCTCATCAATAACGTCGATTTTGTAATTGCGAGGTCCCTTAGCGGCATCTAAATCGGTTTCATCCTCTGGTTTCATCTAAACGATGCGTAGATCAATAAGCGTACCGAACTGCTTATACCTCTTCAACACCATCTGAAGTCCCAGGATTCACATCCACAACATGCGATGCTGTGGGCCTTTTGCGAATGTTTTGAGTAGTAATTTCGCCGACAACCTTCCGATTCCGCAAGCGAACCGCTTTAGTCAAGTCTAGCTTGATTCCGTGTTTCGCTTCGATCGCTTCGACTACAGTCATAAGCAGAAACTGGCGATAGAATTCGGATACGTCCAATCTCTTGTAATAAAACGTAGAATTCACTATGAGATCAATCTTTTGACAGGTCTCTCCGTGGTTGTCGACAGATATTTCAACATTTCCTATACTAATAGGGATCTTGTAGGAGTCCGGATCCTCGCTTAACGCCTTGGCACAGTCTTCTTCGTCCAAATCATTCATGACGTTGGGAAGTTCGTTGCAATGACAAACATTGATGAAAACCTTCTGATTTGCGTCGTCGGAGGTTTCACGAATCAAACCAACCTTCTGCTTTACCTACGAAAACCTCTATACAACAAACCAGCATAAAAACTAACAACCTACATCCTTGAACTTCAAAACGTATCCGGGACTTGGCCTTACAACCCAGGTCTCCTCGCCTTTGCTTCCTTGCTCCACAATCACCATCTGTACTAAATCAAGCAATCTCAATAACTGATAAGCGAATGAGACGAAATGGAAATATTGGAGGATCCGACCCAAGGGACACTAACACATTACAAAAACCCACTTTATCTGTTAGATCAAGCCACACCAAATTCAAAATAAATATACATATGCAAAGAATAATTTAACATCCGGACAAGAAATGGAACACAATCACTACATACAAGGCACGCGGCGCAAAGGTACATTCCTCAGCAACTAGAAGATTGCGAGAAGCGCAAAAACGCTGTAGAGTAAAGTACACGGGTAAGCAACAAGTATTCGCTGACCCTCCATCGCCAACGTGATCGTGAACAGCTTCGAAGACGATGAACTGCACCAAAGGACCGCTGCGCCCGCTACAACATAACCAATAATGCCCTAAACAAAAATTATACAACAGATCATGCACATCCCAGAAATACCTGGAATGACAGGACGGCAGCAAGCATTGACAACAACGCCATTGGTAACAGACAGTATCCCAGAACACTCGCTGTGCATGTAAAAGAGATTGATTTTTCAGCTGCCATTAGATTCAGTAAGGCATACATGCCAACACAGCCAAGTCCTCCGATACCGTAGATATACCCAAAATGCACCTAAAACAATACATCATTACCATCGCTCAATCCTCACACCTACCTTTCCGTGAAGTAGAAGCGACGCTCCGAAGAGAAGGCAGAATACCAGCGGCCCAGCTAAATCCTGATCTGCGATAACTTCTGCAGAAGCCGTGCCGATGGGATTCAACACTGCCAAGGTTTTTTGTCTAATGTGATCGAAATTAATGCCCAGCTCTTCCAGAAGTGGCGGTTCGTTCTCAAAATCCTCCCCTGCAGATTCTAAACCAACTGACTGTAATCACTGAACGCGCAACACTTAAAGAAAACGTACTTGCCGCAGGTTGCGATGGAATGAACATCTGTCCTCCGCCATAGAAGCTGTTGTCCTGTTGCATTTGTGATTGGGCATTTACATAGTAGTTGTTCGCAGGAGTGGCTGGCTGCTGCGGAGTGGTAGTTTGAGAGTAATCGAACTGGCCCCATCCTTGCGAAGAAACCGAAGGATCAAACCAGTTGTTCGCTTGATTCTGTTCGTATCCACCGTACATCTCCTTTTGCGCTCAAATAACGACGCTAAATTCCTAAAAGATGAAATGAATAAATATGGACTCGCTCGATCGTTTCACGCAGAGTTTTAGAAACTTCGGTTTACTGACACGCAGTCAGTCCAACATAAACACATCCACCGTGGTTTTAGACAATGAAATCAGGCACATCGTTTCAGGATATCTTTCTACAGTATTGCTGAACGATTGTCTAGCGTGGTGTTACGGTACTTTGAGTTGACACCTTTTCGATATGAAAGGCAGCTTCTACAAAATGCTTTCAGTTTCATAAGATGCGAAAGGAGCGTCTTTCCTCAACGCCATTCGACTTCGCGTAGGATCCGAGTCGCTTCAGTCTTCATTGCGGTCTTTTTGTTGTCCCAAAGATCGTGCTCCGTTCCAGGTGTCTTCCTTGAATGGCACCCGCAGCTGTGAGACGACGAAAACTTTCGACTCCCTCGCCGCTGCCCTCTGTCCGCACAACTTCACAACCGCTGCAGCGACAGTCACCTCGCTACTATGAGTGTGCGATGTGCGAGGGAGTCAGTCCTTCGGTCATCGTCCGCGGGATTCTGCGTGTTTCCCAATATGCATAGTTACGTGCTGAGCGCTCAGCGCACTGTTTGCGCGCTTTACCATCGCCGATGAAAAACATTCGGGCGCTTCTTTCGAATCCCTTTGATCAGAATTCATACAAAGCGTTCTGCGCATCTTCGAGCGCCCCCGTTTGGGCGCAGTTCGCATTCGCTTGTTTTCTTCCGCTCGGTATCCTCCCGAGCTCGTCCCTCCGCAACACCGCCTTCGTCGGTGATTCCTCCGGGCGGATGTCCGCACGGGAACGATCGGATGACGGCGACCGATGAGTCATTTCGGCGCTTTTGTTGGCTTGATCATCACGCGAGATAGTGGCGGACGATTCGCGCAGACGACGCCCTCGGGCCGCCAACTTTCCTTTCCGCACTCTCTCCTTCGGTGGCACCCGTGTCGTCCCTCTCCTTCTCCTCCCCGCCCTTCCCCTGCGACGCCCGGGAAA
Source organism: Steinernema feltiae (assembly GCA_007213375.1). NCBI lineage: Eukaryota > Metazoa > Nematoda > Chromadorea > Rhabditida > Steinernematidae > Steinernema > Steinernema feltiae. Next base: position 11,184 of record MQUG01001858.1, on the reverse strand, counting down.
ATCACCTTCTTCTTCTTCTTCTTTCCGAGGCGTCGAATACTGTTGCGTCCTTTGCACTCTCTTTCCTTCTTTCAGAATGGCAAACGACACAGTTATTCCCACGTCCATCCCCGAAGAACTCGGATCCTTGATTGAGTGAGTGATCCCTCCCGACAGCTCTTAGCAGCTCTTTTCAGGGAAATCGCGAATATCACCGTTCCGGCTCTTCTTACAGACTCCACAGGCATTCCTTTGCTCTCCGACACAACGCTGCCCACCGTTCTGCCGGTATTTTGTGGTTTCCAGCATGCACTTTGCTCTACAGCACTCTTTCAGCCGATCGGAAAGGAGTTTGTCGGCTGCTTTGCGCACAGAGATCTCCGCGAACTTCTGGCCGCGATGGAGTGTCGGTTTGCCCTTGGACTCTTCGTGGGTATCGTACTGGTGACCGTGCTGGCGATCAGCTTCGCGTGCTTCGTCTTCTGCTGCTACGTCGTCTGTCGAATTCGGCGCAGACGTAAAATGCGGAGAAATCTGTGAGTGAAAGCACGGCGTCCCATTTGCATATCGATTCAGAACGGTGCGATCGGACTCGATGCTCGATCTGGCGCTTCCGAAGAAACGCTCGCCACCCGGCGCCGGTCCTCTGCGCGCCTCAATCCACGATATCCGCATCCCGCGCGTTTCTCAGAGAATCTCCGCCTACGGTCCGGCGAACGAAGAGATCTTCGCGAACGAAGTCGCGCACCGCATGGGGAATACGGTACTTTCGCACGCAAGCATCTTCTTTTATCGCCTTTCAGAACGTCCCTCCAAACGCCAATCGATTCTCCTCGTTTTCGCCCTACGTCCCCGCGAATTTCAGCCAAACCTATCGTGCTACCAACGGCGTTGACGTGTACCAACACAGCAACTTGCCCTCGCCCCTCGTCGCTCCATTCCCGCTCTCCCCGCCGGATCTCTTCGCCGAGCAGAATCGTCGCGCGTTCTTCAACTACGCGACTCATCTGTCGCAGCCAAAGGTGCTTCCCCTCCTCCACCTCCCCTCCTTACGCATTTCAGACGTCTGAAGATAACGACTATGAGGCGACACCTCGGCGCCCTTCCTCACAGTACGCTCAGAGAGTACGTTTCTGACATCGGACGGCTACCGTAGTACAACGACCTGTTTAGAGTTCACTGCACTTTGGCGAGGCCGACATCGTGTTTCGAAATCACTCGAATTCCACCGATGGGGAGATCCGAAACACGCGTTGTTAGAGAGATCGAACTCTGATTCTCTTCTCTTCCTTCACTCATTCCACTCATTGTTGCTTCAGTATTGCATATTACGGTAATCTCATGTTTCTGGGCGCCCGCGATCACCGCGTCCACTTCGCGTCAGCATAAAGGTCATTTCACTTCAAGTCGGTGGCACAAGCAAACCAAAAGCGATGCGAGCAAAGTTGTGTAACAAAGAGGCAATGAGTTGCTTCCATCGGCTGCTCGAAACGTTCCAACTCAACGTATTCCACTTCAAGAAGCAGTTTGAAGGGAAACGTCGTTCAAGAAGCAGTTCGAAGCGAAACGTCGTTTTATGCATAAGTGCGGCGAGTTCATTCCCAAAGTTCACGCCACGTCTGTTGCATCACCCGTTCGTCAGTCTTCACCCGCTGCAGCCGCGGCCTCACAAATCGCTGACTTCCATCTGCCACAGCTCCTCCGTGAGTTCATTCCGCAGACCAATCGCCGTACGCGCGTCGAATTGCGTTCTGTCGCTGAAGAATTCGATTCCTGTCGCGAGTTCGACATCGCGGATTCGTCCTGTGTGGTGGAAGAGATACTCCTCCGGGAACTAAATGCGTTAGTCGACCAGATTACCACAAGAGGGCGCTCACCAGGCAATTGTAATCTTCGGCGATCGTCGGCAGCAGAAACGATATCACACGAGAGCTCTGCGGATTCGTGCAGGCGATTCTCGAAGAATTCCATAGATTGTCAGAGCAGCGGAAGAGAACGACGAAGAAGTGCGTTGGCGAGGGAGTGAGCGACCTGCAAGAAGGAAGTCAAAATATGTGAAGCCGACAAGTTCGAATAAACAAACACGCGTGAAGAGGTTGGGTCTCGCGGCAAAGAAATAGGCAGCCGCAAATGGCGATCGCCTTGATGCCGACGAGCGAATTTTTGTTTTCAGTACTGAATGCGGTCAAAAAGGTCCGACATTACGAATTGTGAAATCTCACTGCTTCGCTGGGCGATCAGCCAAGCACACAAAGAATAAAATTCGATTCGAGTTCTCTGGTCAGGAAGTGAGAGAACAACTTACCGTTTCAGAATCTCCTCGTCTCCAATGAACTTCCCGTTTGATTCGAAGTCGTAAATTGGTCCCGAGTACATCACCAGCTGCTTGTAGTGTTTTCGGTACGTCCGAATCAGAGTCAGGAGATCTTTCCAGATTCCTGAAGCGATTTTAATACAGAGGAGCAGTGGCTTCACTCACCATTGATGAATTTGGGTTCCAACGCGAATTGGGCGTCGACGATGAAGCGATTGTTGTCTGGAGACACTGAGTAGACAAGCGAAAGAGCATCGGGACCTACCGTCATCCGAGAACAGACTTACCGTACTCGCACGATTTGCATTCGAGCAGTTTTTCAAATTGTCCTCGTTCGCGATTGACGAAACCGCGACTCGACAATCGGAGCGGTGATCTATGTTCGGGATGGGCGATCCCAGGACGCTGATCGCCATTTTTGCGCTTTGGAGCTTTTGATCGACGAGAAGCGACGCGTTGCAAAGATTTACGGCGCAAAAGGCGCCCTGGGCGAGTGCGGTAGGCACCTGGAAGGCGCTGAGCATATCACATTCCTTGGAACTTGATGAAATCAACTGAAAGCGTCCATTAGAGTTAGGGACGAAGAGGGAGGAAACCTGAATGCGAGGACAACTGTGACCACAGGTGTATGTGTTGTGGTCTTCACAGGCGGGTACGGTAGTCATGGGCGTTTCGTCACGCTTTGGAGCCTTCTGCAAAAGTGCGTCGAGCACTCCTTTCGTTCCGTTATTCGGCGCTGACGAGGACAACTCCAGAAGATCTGAATAATTCCACCGCTGCGGCTTTCAGAACTGCGATTCGAACGCACCGACAAAGAAGTTGTAGAGTTCGATGTTCTGAAAGGGGGGTACGGTAATCCCGTTTCGCACACTCGGTCCGGTTGCTCCGAAGATCGCTCGCATCGACTTCAGTCGGTTGTCGTATCCATGGTCTCCTTTCCCGTCCCACTTCTGACTCCGGTCCCTGAAATCCCGATTGTTTTCATCGACCGCGAGAAGAGAGAGACGAACAAGTAGAATTCGGTGCCTTCCGAAGGATCCAGAAGGATCGAGCCGATGCGTTCGTTGTCAGTGTAGTGGAAACGCTTCGGAGCCGAGCGGCGATCGTAGACGCGGAACAGCTTTCCCTCGGTGCACTTTAGGAGGTCGTGGTTGAGAATCCCCGAGATGTTCGCCTTTTCTGAAGGAATGTGCGTCAGCGGCAGCGTGCGATCGACTCACTTTCGTCCGCAAACTTCAAGCGCCCCAGAGATCCGACCTCCAGCTTCGCATTCGGGTCGGTGACGTTGAGGAAATCCTCGAAATACACTTTCTGGTCCTCGCGGACTTGTTGCATTCCTGAAAACAGCGCAGTTGAAGAAATTCTCTCCGGAACTCCGCCACCATGGTCGGAAACAATCACTATGTTGATGCAACCGAGAAGTCCGTTGCGATGCAGCTCCGCCATCAAGTAGTTCAGCATCGCGTCGACGTAGATAATCGCAGAGTTAACCTAAACGAACGATTACGGTAAGACTGTGCGCTTCTCTTGCCGCCCACCTTGTCGGAGTTCGGACCTTCCTTGTGTCCAGAAGTGTCGGGCTCCTCAAAATACATGGAAATGAAAGCAGGGATCTAAAAAGAAAAGGTGAAACACCGGGTTCCGCATACGTCACTTACATCCTCCGAGGGGTTCAGAAGCCATTTCAGCACATTGTCCACCCGCTGCGAGAAGGGGACGGTGCTGTTGAAGGAGAGATACGCGGGAGGCGAGATCCCCTGAATCGGCACTTCGCTGCCTGGCCAAAAGAATACGGTAGCGTTCTTTCCGTTCTTGCGTACGGTATTCCAGATCTATAAATCTCGCATCGGGTCAGAAAAGCGCGCTTCAACTCACCGGTTCTCCCTTCCACCACTCCGGATTTCGCGTGCTCTTCAGAAATGTGGACTCGCCGAGTACGGTTTCATCGTAGAAGCGATTGGCGATGATGCCGTGCGACTCAGGGTAGAGTCCCGTGACGATCGTGTAGTGGTTGGGGAAGGTGATCGAAGGATAGCTCGGAAGAATGTATTCCGCACGAGAGCCGCAGTCAAAAATGTTCTGAACAGCCGGTGAGAGACCGCGCGAGAGGTATCCCGCTTGGAAGCCGTCGAAGCTGATAACGAGGAGCGGCGGTGTTGAGAATCTGGAAAGAACGCATTTACTCTCCGATCACCCCCTGTTCACTTACTTCTTGGTGCATGTTCTCTGACAGCTCTGCCAGCCCTTGTTCAGATTGTAGAACTCGACAGATTCGCTCTTCGGGGACTTCCGCAGGATGACGACGAGCAGAACGACGAGTGCGATGAGCAGAAGGAAGAGGAGAATCGCGACGACGCTGAGGAGGATCAAACGCAGCCGTTGATGACTTTTCTTCGCCTCTTCCAAGCGCACTACCGCGTCTTTCGTGGAGACGGCTGCTTCGAGCGTTTCTGACGACTTCGCGGCGTCGGCATCCATCTGAAAACGCGTTGCGGTCGTCACGAGGCGCACCGGACGCGTGAATGGAAGTCGGAAGGGTCAAACGCGTTGCAGACGACCTCTGAACAGACAGCGTCTGCGATAGCGGAGCTCCTCGGCGTCGTCTTCTCTTTGCGGGGGAGAAGCGGCGATAAGCGGGCGAACGGTGGAATTGATAAATGTTCGGAGAAGAACACTTTGTTTGCGTAGAGTAAGGAACTCGGGAGGTGATGGATCAAGTGGCGCTCTTTTCAGAGGAAAAGATTAATTAGCGTCGGCGGATGATGATTGAACGCCACAACTACGATGCGAATCCGAAACAAGCAATTTGCCACACATTTAGGGATGCAGAGCGATCTGCTCTCAGCAATCAGATGCTGACTGCAAATGGATCTGAGATGAAAGCAATCGAATTGAAAGCATTCCGCAGCCACTTCATCATCGAGAATCTGAAACGCATCCATTCCCGCTTGCTTCCATCTTCGCCGTTACCAAAAGCGCAATTTGAAATATCTAAACTGGTCGCAACAGTCGGCGCGAAGCAGCAAGCGAGGAAATGCGCCGATCCGCCGAATGAGAATCCGTAATCTCGCGAATCGATCGGCCGCTTTTGTGTAGTGTTTGTTTCAGTCATCAAACTTGCCGCCACAACTTCCTTTGCATGTGGAATTCAATTCTGCAAATTGAATCCGAGTAGGGAAATTAGAAGGTGAGAAGAGTCACCACTCACGTCGGTGATTTACGCGAAAAAGCGAACATAATCTTCAGAATCTCCGCCTCCTCTGTGGTTTTCTGCGCGATCATCTCGTCCAGAGTTCAGTTGCTGTTGTCATCCTTCAGGTCTGCAACTGAGACGTGCGCTTCGGCCGGTTATGCTCGCAACATCGGCGCCATTTCTGTGCGAATGATTGAAGATGACTTCCGACCTCTTCAAAACGTTCGTTCATGAAAGAATGAGAAGCGAGCCCACGTTCTAGGCGGGGTTGAGTCGCCTGCGAGGTTCGCAAAGAAGGCGACAGAACTGAAATTTAATTTTCTATTCTGGAAAATTCCTGCGTCCTCTGATCCTGGCCGATTCATGAGACCCTTGATGATCCTTTCTTGAGCTCAAATTGAAGCTCTTGGATTCGGCATTTTGGCGCTCGCTGAAGCTTCGATTTTGCAATCATTGAAACGCTTGGCTCGTTCGCAACACTCGCAGAGTTTCGCTCTCTCTCCACTATCAAAGGTCAATTATCTAATCTTTTCCAGATTCCAAAGTCTTTTTTCTCACTTTCATCGCTGTCGACGACCTCTGCTGCGGTTCAAAGCTTGTGTGCGCGGTTTCACTTTCGCCCATTACGCAATCGGGCGCCTGCAAGTTGTCTTCCCAACCGGTTACCCTCGGGCGTCCACCAATCTGGTTTCGCGCCCTTGATTGCGCAGTCTGGTGTCAGATGACTCGCTTCCTCTCTCAAATACAGTCCCCCGTCCCCTTCATGCATAATATTACGCGCCAATTATCACCATCAAAGACAGTCAAGGCCGTTTTGCACCGCTAGGCGGTTACCCCGCCAGCCGACTTCCTCTCCCATTCACTCGGGCTCTCATTTGAATATTCCGCCCCGAACGTCCTTCGTGTTAGCGCCACGTTTGTTTATAAAAGCGCGAAAGCGGCGGAATCACTGAATCGCAGGCAATTCCTCTCTCTTTCGCTTGCCTGGGGCCTGTTTGTGTTGTGCGCTTTCTACGCGCTGACCGATCGATCGATCGTAGATCGCTGTGAACATCTGGCGACAAAAGCGCCGCGCGACTGCTGCTGACGGTGGCGGCGGCCCTTGTCGAGATTACTGCGAGCACTGCGGCCCTTTTAATCCTCTCCAGAGTCCATTTCAGTTGCTCTCCACTTGCGCGCTCCCATGAGATGGTCATCCAGGTGAGTATATTCGATAAATTCATTCGATAACTAATCCTTGAGTGCACCTGCGTCGCCTCGCTCTTTCCAAATGAAGAGTGTTTGAGTGAAAAACTCAACGGAATTGAATTTCCGGGGCTGCCGTCGTTGGCAAATGCCAAACCAAAGGTCATTTGCCTTCAAACGCACAACACGTTCCGTTTACTCGTTACAACAAGCGCCGGCATTTCAGGCAAACATCTCCCTTCGTTCTCTTCCTCTTCGCTTTGCTCGCGTCTTCTGAAGGAAACGAGCGATTGACTCAGGAATGTCTCTCCCAGGTAATCTTTCTTCGCATTCCCGAGCGCACAGCAACCTCTTTCAGGCCTCGTTTGCCGACTGTGCGGTCTTCAATAAGTGCTGTGATGTAAAATGCTCGCAAGGGATGTCGAACGCGAATCCGTTCTTCGTCAAACAAGGCCACTCTTGTATGTCCATCCTCGGCCAGATCAACAAAGACCACACAAACTGCTACTGGTAAGCTATTTATCTCACACACCTACCGTAATCCTCTCCAATTCTTTAGCGAAACTTCATCGGCAGAGTCGGCCATGGACTACGGTAAACGTCGCTGGGCGAAGATGGACATCGTGGCGGGAGTTGTCCTCATTTTCATCGTCGATATGCTTTTGCTGAGTTTCACTTTCTGATTGCCTTTTAGTTGTGAATGAACAAGCGGGTGAAGTTGTTGTGTAATCAGGATTCCCCGGGTCCGCCGTAATCAACACTTTCCTGGAACTGGCGATTTTTGCTGTTGTCGCCGTCCATCGTCGCCTCGTCCTTTTATTGGATTCCAGTCGACCTCCGCTGTCGCCATCGTCTTCTATAAATAGATCTCATTGGATTATTAATCGCCCGAAACACGCTGACGACTCTGAAAGCGCAATACCACACACGTCGAATAATAAACTGTACAGGACTTTTTGGAGCGCTATCGATCCATCTGAATCGTCACGTGACGCTCGGTGGGGGACGGACCTGAAATTCTGCGGACAATTCGATTTCTGGACCGAAAAAAACGAAATTTGGTGCCGATTCCTGCGACCAGCGAGAATTGGTTTTGCGCGCGAGAGTAAGAAGTGAGGCTGAGAAGTTGTTTCAAGTGGCCGCGGATCGTTTTGTTTCTCCTTTGCAGCTCTCCATTGTTGCTCGGATGTCGACTCATCGGTGATGATTCACGTTTGATTTGATGAATTCGGGAGATGAATCCGATGTCACCGATAGTCCACAGAGCATCCTGTAGTTGTTTCTCCTCCCCATTGGCTTTGCTCTGTCCTGCAGTCATCCGCGCCACTCCCACGCCTCATTAAGAATGCCGAAGTCTGCCGCGTCGATTCTCTTCTCAAAACAATTAATTTCGTGTAAACAAAATTCAAACGGGGAGAACGGATACCTGCGGCGTCTTTTGCTTCTTCCACCTGCGAATTTGTCGTTTTCCGCTCCGTTTGAATATTCAGCGGAGTTGAGCGAAGCCGCTACAAAGCGACTACACAATCGACTCATTTACTGAAATTGAAATTCGCTTCGGCGTGCGTTTGTTTTTGTTCTCGGCGAGGAGACAATAAACGGACCCCAAAACAACGTTAACTCAATATTCACGCTCGCCGCTCATTTCGTGCGCAATTTGATATCGCGGCGAGATCGTGTTTCGAAGGTACTTTTCTTTGCACTCGCATAAGATCTTTCATCAACAACGTCATCTCCACCCGCCTCTGAACGGTTTCTTTCGAGATTCACAAATTCGTCACTACCGGAAGAAGGCAGAACTTTGCTCCTCCTCCCAGGGGCCACAATTGGGCATCTACGCGTGGCGCACAAAGAGTTCTAACCGCCCAGATTTCTATTTTCAAGTTACGTTTTCGTTTTTATCTGTTTTCGGCGCATTCCAACTGCGGTCATTAAAACGCGTGAAAACACTTGCAGCTGCGAGCGAGTTTTCGCACTACGGTAGTTTCGCATCTGGAAGAGCGGCTGACTATTTGCTGACCACACACGTCTGAAGCCGCGGAGGTTCATGCGATAAACGCGATTTGCGCCAAATCTCTCCACTTTGAGGGCGCCGTGATGACATCAGAAAGCGGCGGTCAGAGAGGCGATAATCGAATCGCCACAGACGTCCTTCTGCGGCCTCTCGGTCACTCCGCTAACGACTCGGAGGATACGTCTTGCGAACAACTCGGGTCTTCAGTGCATAGAGCTGCGCAACGGATGCGCGCATGCCTAATTACCGCGTTTATTTACTTCGTACGTTATCGCTTCAGCGATTGTTTCCACTTTTCCCCCTGGGGAGCATCCCTCCGAGCGCTGCTTTGCAAATTGGTCTTGTTTGATCATTTCACCCTCTGAATGTCGTTTAGGCGACGGCGGTTGCGACTCGTTATAACTTGGAGTTCACTGAAAGCGCCCCTCTCCTCTGTTTTGCGCTGTTTTCTTCGCCGGAATCGAGCGGAATACAGTCAGAGACCCAGTTTGCTCGCGTGTTCAAAGGGGTTAACGAATCAGAAACGCCGACTTCCTCCGCGTTTCTCCGCAATTGCAGCCATTGAACGCAAATCCTTCGTTCCAGTCTTGTTTGGAGAAGTCGGATCTCCCAAGATCTTCGCGCTGAAACGCAGAGCGGGGCGCTAATCAGGAGTCTCGCACGAACTCCGACCTTCGCTCTTCCGCCGAATTCCACGCTTCGCTTCGCAATTTCGCTTATTGTGAACCCGAGAATCTCCACCCGCGCAGTCTTTGGTCGTCGTAGTTTAGCTGACAATCGCATTCGTCCATCCCGAAACCGAACCCCGATTTGCCGCCTCTTTCTCTGTGTGACTCCAGTTTACAAGCAACAAAAGACTTTTCACAACGCATTCTTCTACCGTAACCCAGCGCTAATTATGAAGAAGAAGGGATTCCGTGATCTCTGTTGAGTCATCTGGCGAATTACGTTCACGCGACAAAACACAATCGCTCGCACGGCGATTTGAGGCGCGCCGCGCGGCGCCTGAGGGGCCAATTGATAGGCAAATCCTGCGACTTGTTTTTGCCTTTCGAGGCTCGGCACTCGGCGACTTTTCGAATTTTCAGCCAAGTCGATTAGCGAAATGTCCCTCCGTCATATCTCGCTCACCCGCGAGCGCAACTCTCTACGTCGCGCTTCCTTTCTCGCACTTCCAAACGAGATCAGATTCCGATTCGATTTGAATCGAAGACGCGAAAAATAGTTTGGAAATGCGAAGGAGACGCGAGTGCCTAATGCCGACTTCCCGGACTCCCAGTCATGCAGAAGAACATCCTTGTTAATCACGCTGCCGACCTCCCCTCGCCCGGCAGGTACGACTTCACTAATCCATTCGTCCAGAGCCACTTTGCGGACATCTGCAGGACGAATGTTGTCTTCCGCGTCGTTTTCACATAATTTTCCCATTAGTTGGCTGCCGCGCCGATCGAACTCCATTTTACGGTCATCAATATATCATTTTTTGTCCAAATTGACGTTATAATTTGAAATTTGTCGCTCGCTTAGCCAACCTACAGCTTAGACTCTCTGCAAACCCCTTCATTACGGCGCACGCGAGCTTGCAAGGTGTGCGGGATACTGTAGGTGCCTCGCGTGTCCCAAATAAATCTCTCCTCGGAAATCGCCGCTTTCAGAATGCGCGTCTGCGCGCGCGCATTTTTCGCATTCTTAGCGAGGCACAATAAAACCGCCCGCGGCTATAAAATCGGATATTTACCACTCAAACACAGATTGGCACCTCCGCATCCGAAGGTCCCGCGTCGATTTGTCAAATGTTGTTTTCGTCGAGCGACGATTCCGCTTGATTTTGGCCTCAGAAGTCTCCGCAAGTCAACGATCGCTTCTTCCTCAATTACTCTGTTTCGCCTCCGTTGTCGTCGGCCGCCACTTCTCCTAATTCATGGCGCCTCTCGATAGGACAAACAACGATGAATTGACTTTTCATCTCTGCAATCAGCGTCATTCGGTGATCTGATGATCCCCCTCCATGTCACATCAATCGGTGGCTGTTAAAAGGCCGCAAACACCTGAAAATGTCCCAAACACGTAATTTTCCATTACCGCAATCCTTTTGCCCTCTCTTCGCGCTTTCACACCGTCCTTTCGCTCGAAGTGCGCGCCTAAAATATAGCGGCGGCTCTAATTGTTTTCGCCAAATCTCCTCCGTCAAGTCGCGTCACGTCTTCCGTGATTCGAGCGCGCGCATCGCGCTCCGATCGATCCTCACACGTCGTTGCAGAATCCTAGTGGCCTTCAGGATTATGCGATCGCAGCGTCGATGACGAACGAGAGTCTTCCAGTCGACGATCCGTGCTTCTACCAAACGCCCCGCTTTCTGGTAGAGCGCTTTGTTCTCGTTACCGTCGTCGGCACCTCCGTTGCCATCGTCGGAGTGGTCGAGAATGTCTTCCTCTTCATCATGCTCGCCAGAAAGTAATTTATTCTATCCTCCCGATACCGTAACCCATTGTATTCTAG
>MQUG01001857.1:0-15749 GCA_007213375.1 Steinernema feltiae | reverse complement strand
GGCTCAACTTTTGATTTTTGGTTCGGAGCAGCCAAATACTGTTCAGCCTACATTACAATTAGTTAGAAAACAACAAAAAAAGGGTGATAAAACAAGTGAAGAGAAGAGAATCTTATTTTTGCTTTTTCTATCGGCTACAAAGACCACACACAACCTATTTGTACTTTGACTTAATGATGAGACTCCTATGTTCTTGACTAGTCTTGAAACGCCCTTTCCAGACCGATAATGGCCTATCATTCCAAACAAAACGTTAAATTAATTTGTAGCATTTTTCATCGAATTGAGGAAACAATATGAGGTTTTGGTTTTACCGCCTACGGGAAATTGACAACTTTGCCAATGAAGATATTTTTGAAGTTTTAAATCCATTTTCACCATTCCACTGTTTGATTCATCAGCCGCCGTTTCGCCTTTTCAAGCTATGTGCCACCAACATGAAGAAAAGCAAACTCTCATCGGTAGCCTGAAAGGAATCCAAGGCTGTTGATTTGATTCACCGTGCCTCCAATGACCACGACGCTGTTTTAGGCTTCCTGAAACTCCTGGACCTCGAAGTTCTACCGTTTGTTCAGATTGTTTTTGCGTATAAATTAAACTAGAATCGATTCGCAAAAATTTTAATTTTTGTCTTGATAATTTTCCAATCATGTGCTCAACTGATAAAAATTTGTCATTTTTGCATGCATCTGGTGGTATTAATAATCTGCTGTCAATGTTATCTACTTTTAAGACTTTAATATCATTTTTTCGGCCTACTTTCTGTTGTTTTTATGTATTACAAACCGTAGTACTTATGACATCAGTTCAGCAAAAATTTTTGAGTTCGAGGCGTTTTTGGAAACGAAGGCTTATGCAGAGCAATCATGCGAACGTTCACATATGCTTTCAATCAATAAGTTTTAGTCACCTTTAACTAGCCTGACAGGTCTATAACAGAAGTGCATTTGGAGGACACACTGTATAGTATTGCTCAGCAAAGTTTTTATTGATGCCGCAAAGGTCAAGTCTGGCAATAAATAAATCATTTCACATCACTTCCTCATCGGGGATTCGCCAAGAACATATAAAGCACTTGCTCTTCCACACTCATAGATACGCTTCCGAGCTATTTTTGCGTCGAGTCCAACGTTTCCTTGTTCGGGTTTTTTTTTGTGGTCAGCTTTCAGTCAAAAACCAAATTGGGTCAACTACAGACAGAAGCTGTCAATTGATTATGAGAAAGTGTTTTTTGAAGGTTCATCGCCAACGACAAAAAAACGCAAATTTTTGCATTTAGGATTGTACAAATAGGACAAACAATCACTTCAGCGTAAATTGAGACGCCTGAATTGAATCCTACATTAAAGAGTCCACAAATATGCGCGAGGTGGCTCATTGCGAGTGTATTTGTTGCAAATTCACAGGTTTTGTTTTGTCCAGTTGCCAAAACACAACGTAGTTATGTAAACCAAACTTTGCAGATTCAGCCTAGTGCTCAAATAGTTGATTTTTGCAGAGCTCTTCAATTCCTGATCCGAATTTCCATCTGTGTGACCTATCGCCAACCACTCCAGTTTACTAAGAAATCCCTCTCGTTTTGTACTATAAACAAGAGATGCCCTCTATTAAGGTGTTTTTCGGGATATTGGTCGTTTCTTTAAAAGCTCCCCTCTTCCGGTTATCTTCGCTTGTTGATGCGCTTGTGACGTCCGCTGCGCGGCGCGCCTGGTGGATGGATGCGCGTGACTCAAAGCAGGTGTTTTAATCCAGCATGCTTTGCTTTTAAGGTGCATTCCGTATGAGCCGCTGTGGGGGCAGATTGCAAAGAAAATTACCTCAACGCGCCACACATTATATGAATACTAAATCACTGCTAAATGAGTTTTCTCATAGATAGACTTCAGGCCCGTGCTTTCAAAGCCTAAGGTGTAGCATTTGCTCGATTTTTGTAATTGTGACGCGTTGTCAACGGTCGTTTGATTTTATTTATCATAATTTTTGTTCGAACGGTAGATGGCAAGCCAAAAAGACCGCGTTAAATCTAGTACTTAAAATTGAATTCAGTGATGACTGTTTTCTGTATGAAGAAACTTTTTTGAAGAAACTCTTATTGAGACACAATGAACAATTATAGACAAGAGACACAATTATATTTTCGCACGATATGCCTGCAATTCGCAAGCGTTCACGGTAAGCTGAATTTAGAATACATATAAACAGGTACCACGCTTTGCGTTTAGCGTTTATATAAGCGCGATTTGCGCGCGAAGTTAAATTGTTAAATTTTTGGTCGAGGATACCCGAGGAAAATGTTTCAAACTCTTCTGTGGTCACTCTATGACTTTCTGCAAAAGTCTTTGTCTAATACCAACAAAATACCGTTTCTGGGCACAAATGTACATATGTTACATTGAATTAAATTAAATTAAATTGTAGTGAATTATTTAAATTTTTGTGTTGTGCATTCAATTTAACAGTTTCGATACACAATGAACTGTTTTATTTTTGCACGATCTTCCTGCCCGATTGATTGGTCAAACTTCATTGATAAACGTAGTATTTTACTGAATTTAACAAATTGTTCAACATTTTCACAATTTTCAGTTCTACAATTCACTAATCTGCCATTATACTTCCGTTATTTTTGCATGGAATGTTGACGACTAGCGTCATTTTCAAACTGATTTAAAAGTCAATTTCTAACCGGGATTAAATGTTAACGTCATGTTTTGCTAGCAATATGTAGGACGCCAAAAAATTGCAATGCAAAAATTATTTAATTTTTACTTTCAATTTTTTAATTAAAATTTTAATAATTTTTTAAAAAAATTTAATAAAATTTTAAATGATCAAAAAATCATCGTTTTAATGGCTTTGCGAGCACTATTATTTTTAAATTCTCATCAAGCGTATCAACTTGCTACTCAAATCAATTATTGCGGACACTTTCACCAACGAGTTATTTCTTCTTTGCAATTTTTTTTGCCGAACGCGGTTTAAATTTAGTTTTTTGGCTTATGAGGATTTTTTAAAAATATTTTGTTTTGCATGATTCACTAACATCTATATAGAAATCTTGTTAATCGCTATTATATGCTGTTCTAATTTATTCTGGTGTTATAATATACTCTCAGGTGTTAATTTGTAAGACGTCAAAACATTGCACTGCTAAAATTATTAAATTTTTAATAATTTTTTTAAATCATCAAAAAATTAATATTTTCATTTTTTCCTCGCATTATCACTTTTAAATTTTCATTTACAATAGTCAAGCAATTATCAACTGGCTATTCATATTCATCTGCCAATTTCGTGGATTATTTTTTTTACCGCTCATCTCCTGCTGCGTGTGTATTTCGTGAACGGCGCTCGTTCCTTACCACGTTGCAAACACGGCTAATTATTTCCAGGGAGAAAAACCAATTTCCGCACACACGATTCCCCAAAGTCTCCGAATCGGCGGAGAAGAAAAACGCGCGCGCGTTGTCCGAGCGATGTCATCGTCGTTCTAAGACCGCTGAATGCAATTTGTCTTTTGTTTTTTGCTTCAAAACTGCACCCTGATACGACTGAAAATATTTGTAAAGCTCGTGTTAACTACTCTGAAGCATCGTTCGTGTTTTTGTCTGATATTTAAGCAATTTGAAGCTCGATTGCTCGAACAATTTCAATTTTTCTTTTCGAACAATAACTTTTCGTGTTCTGATTATTTGGTCAATGTCACCCGCATGTCTCGCCCTGTAGTGTATAATTGGCTTCCATCATCCTTGTTTAATTCAAACATAATATTTAAATTTTTGCCCTATATCGAAACGTTCAATGTTCCAAGCTCCATTTGGCTTTTGAGCAGTTGAATTGTCGATTTAGACTAATTCAAGTTCAAGTCCTATGAGCGTGCTTTGCCGTTTGTTTAATCAATGCTTTCCAGCTAAAAGTAGTTTGTCAAATTTTTTGTCAAAACTGGTACTGGTAGCGGTTAGTGTTTAAATACAGAATTTTTTGAAAGTTTTTCAGTGGTTCAAAGTATCAGAACGTCTAAACAACATTAACATGTTTTATGTGTTACGGAAAACCCGGGGCGTACAGTAAGTACCGCTGGTAACCATTTTTGACCTATGTCAGCTACAACGCCAATAATTAATTTTTGGATGTCCGCGTGTTTATTGATCTTTTAATAATTTCGCTCTTCACAACACAAACAACGCTGCTACATTTTTGTTTAAAAAAAAGCATCAATTCTGGAGAATCATCTGAATGTTTGGTTAACGGACATTTTTGTTGCTCGAAGAAGTTTAGTCAAAAACTGAATTTTTGACTCGTTCGTGATATTACCGCAGGGTTGAACAGTCTGTTAATGAAAAAAGCGTATTTTTGCAAACAGCCCGTTACCCCAATTTGACGGGACACCTAGAGGGAACAGTTGGGAATAATTTTGTGTATTTTTGGGTGCGGTCTTTCTGTGCCGTTTTGTTTTGCCGCATCCGTCCTGAAGTTGGTAATTTGCTGACAATTTTAACAAAGTTGAACACGTAGTTTACTGTTCTATATCGTATGTAGTTGGTCTCAGCCATCCGGCGCGTACAATAAGTACAAAACAGTAACTGTATAACGCAGTTTGTCATTTTTAGAGGGAGAATTAACAACTAATAGCTTCCATCTTGAAGCTATTTTGGGATATGTGGCTGACCAACCGCTCATAAAAAGCTATTGCACAGTGACCCCAGAGTCTATGATTATCCAAACAAAAATTTTTGATTAACGGGTTTTTATCAGAAACAGAACACAGGGTTTTGATTGTTAAGCAGAGCTGGACGGTTTGCGGTAAATTTTTTTGAAATCATCTGTTCTGCTGCTGGAAATATTCTTGGTAAAACAGTACTGGGATTCCGTTGGAGTATTTTTGTAAACAAGACCATAGCCTCATATTAGCTCAATTGCGGGATAAACAAAATTTAGAATTTTTTCCTAATCGAAAATTCATGATTCTGTGACTATTTCGTCAGGATTTTTATTTTTGATTGAGCTTAGGATGGTTGGTATCTTTAATCCGGCGGGTAAGTGAAACATATTGTCACCCATCAATACCACTCGTAGAAATCACTTTTCACCAAAAAACACAAATATCGAGGAAGCCCTTGTCCACTCAGGAGGTCGCAAATTACAAATTTTTGAAGTGGCAATGTGGCAGCAGATACCGTTTTCTTCATTCAGACTGTTGTTTTGACTTTTCCTATCACAATTCACCGTTCCAGAACCTCATAAATTCAAGTTATGAAAGAAACCTTTTACAAGTTATGAGATCATTATATTTTTGATAGTCTGGATATTTGCAACTTTACAGCGCTGTGCTTTTCTGTTGTCTACGGAATTGCTGTTGGCATCCTTACTCTAATAACAATCAACCAATTTTTCTGTTTTATAAGGCAGCGAAGACGTTTGACTTTCCAATTAAGCCACACATTTGTTTTCAATTATGTTTTGCAAACAACCCTATGTTACTAACAGATCGGATTCAGAATCATCAGAATCCATTAAATGTCACCAGTGCTCGTATTATGTCTGTATGTCACACAGACATAATACGAGCACTGGTGAAAAGCAGTTTTTGGCGTCAAAGGCAGTTCCTTTTCCTCATTCCTAACTCATAATGATTACAAATTTTTGTGGTACCGTCGCTACTTCCAGACTAACGGAATTTCCTGTTTCAGAAGCCGTGAAACGTCTGTCATTTCCCAAAAAAAAAAACAACAACATTAGTATGGCATTCGCAAAAACGCGTAGGTGTATGACGAGAGTGACTGGTGCGGCCGTGATTGTCAGACTGGGGCATGTGCCGTTCAGAAATGCTAACGAATTCACGCAGATTTTTGCTTCCGTCTTCCGTCTTGAAGCGTGTTTTATGCCTGACAAGCCGAGGCGTACAGCAAGTACGGAACAATGAAAGTTCACAACGTTAAGACGCCGTTTGCCATTTTTAGAGTGAGAAAAATAACAAATAAAAGTGTTCAATCTTCAAGCTACTTTGGGATATGTGGCTTTCCAACCGTTTCTAAATGCTATTGTATAGCGACCCGAACGTCTGTGATTATCCTAACAATAATTTTTATTTAGTTCATATTCTGAAACACAACGTTAAGTTTTGAATGTGAAGCAGAGATTTTGATTAGAAATCATGTTCTTACTAGAAGATTAATAGATTTTGACTCCAATCGCATCATACTAGCGTTTTTGGATATTAGCTCAACTGCGGGATAAACCAAATTGATTTTTTTTTCACAATTTTCGTCTAATCGAGTTTTGTGTTTCAGAAGGGGTCAGTAACGTTTGACTTGGAAAATAAAACATATTTTGGTTCTCAATGGTGTTTTGGACATACTGAACGTACTGAACTACATGTTCTCCGTTTTGTTACCGTAAGACCAAGCTAGAAATAAAAATCTAGATTTTTGACTTTTAGCTTAGTTTCAAAGTGTTTTAACAACAAAAAAGCGCTTAATTATTTACATTTATATAGTAGAGATTTAGGAATAGTTTTTTTGTTGTTGAAAAAACGCACAAAAGCACCCTGAACAAGAGCTTGAGCTTTGCCCATTGCAAAACTATAACAGTTGTTGACATTATTTGTTTTTTTTTGGCGTTTAGGCTGGGCGTTTAGGCTGTTTAGCTCAGTTTCAACTAGTTTTACCTACACAAAAACGCTCAGTTGCTTTGTTCTTAGTTCACACAAAAGCACCTGGAACAAGACCTTGAGCTTCACATTCTAAATCCTTTTAATAACTTAATTTTAATGTGGTTTTTTGACGTTTGTGTCGGCGCATGTTGGTCCCCAATTGCCTCGTTGATTGGATTAGTGCGTCGCGCAGAAACTTCTCTTCACCACTCTAACAGAGAGCATTTGTGTTTTTGCCGGCAAATCAATATGAAGACGTATAAAGAAGCTGGTGCACTAACATGATCACATTCTCACTCAATGGATTACTGATGCACAAGTCGTTGACGCTGTCACTGTCTTCGTCCAACCGTTCAAACAGTGTTCTTAATATGTGCAGACTATTCATAAGCGTAGTTTATTAGAATTTTTGGCAATGTCATTCATGACCTTTATTGAGTTGTAAATTAACGATATTTTTTGGATATTTTTTTGTTACATTCTCGTTTTTCAAATCTAAAATTTCAAGAATTATGCAAAATTGCTCTATTGGGTCACTTCCTAAGTATGCCACTTTCTCCTCCTGTCAGATATCATTTTTTGGTAATTTCCTGTCTAATGCAACCGCAGTCTATTCCCACTACGCGGCTAATCTGTATCAAGTAGGCTAAATTTTTGTTATACGGGAGTTTTAAGATTGGGCTGAAACTTGGGGATCATAGTCGCTAGGGGAATATAGGGGAGTGGATTTTTGACCACTTCGAATCTACTTTGAGGTTTTTTGTACCTGCGAGATGGAGTCCAGCCGTTCAAATAGTAATTTCTTAATTTAAAAATTTAGGAAGCACAATATTTAAAAACACATTATTTTGTTAAGAAAAATTTTAGCCCTATCCAATCGTTTCTTTCCTTACTCTACGGTGTTTTTAGATGCGTTTTTTGGCACACTGCAAGTCACGAATCTTTTATTTACATTTTAGTCAAGTTAGAATGCATAAACGTTTTTAAAAGATTTTTCAAAGCTTTTCAAGTCTTGTACTTATCAATTCATTAGTGTAAAATTCACTACACGTATCGTTGTTAGTTTCTTTATCTTATTTTAGTTTTAGTGTTGTTATCACTTTGAAAGCATTTTTGCCTTGGATGTTAGTGAAGACGAGCACGAAGCCAAAAATTAAACAAGTTTCATTTTTTGATCCACCAATTTTTTACATTTTCATTTTTCAATAATTTTTGGTTTCGGCGCTCAGATGACGCTAATCTTGTTTTTGGACAAAATAACTTGTTGTTTTTGCTTCATCAAATTGCAGCTCATGTGGGCACGCTGTTATCAAAGTGCGGCCATTGTAATAACTGTACAGCTTAGTTAGAACTTTACAGTTTGCAAAGCTAAGTACACAACATATGTTAAATTATAAGCTCTCCTGTATCTCCTGTTGGAAACAATTGCATTCACTTTTAAGTTTTCAAATGAATTTAATTTTAAAAGTGAATTTTTTTTGCAGTTTCTATCGAAAATTTTTGGCAAAACCGTAGCTTTAATGTCTTCCTAGCATTGACTAGTGTCTATCTCTCTTGCTTCTGTAACTCAAATTATAGTTTTCTGTTTGACATTTTTTCCGATGTAGTCAACTTCTGATGATCAGTAGTTTTCAGTCTCCTGACCTAAAAACAAGTCAATTAGGAAACGTTCACGTAATTGCCACTAAAACTATTTAATGTCTCCTCGACAACCCGAACATTCATTTGTTTCGTTTTCTTTCACCCCGGTGGAAATTATACTTGATGTGCTCGTAGCAATAAGCTACTAGATTTAAATCGAAAAAACACAGTGACTTTGCTTTAAAACAATCAGCTTTATGGTGGCAAAAGGATTGACTTCAAGTCGTTGTTGTTGTTTTCAAAGAATACTACGGAAATCAAGATCTTAACGGCGAAAATAAGGTTTTTTGCCACTTATACTCGCCTGTCCGATTGTTCGCAAGACAGTTGTTCTCTATGCCTTCTTTTCATTGTTTTCGAACCAAACACAGCATTTCCAGAGTTAATAAGTAAAATAGCCTTAAAATCGTATTAAGACAACTCGATTTAACACGAGTAATAGAGCGGATCTGTATTAAGTACACTTTGCTTGTATAATACCTTCTAGGCCGTTCATCTCTATTCTCCCAAAATTTTTACGGTTCATTTGTTTATAAACGTGCAAATACCTAAGAATTTTCTGATAAGCATTACTGTGCATGATTCAGCCTGGTTCAAATTCTTTTATTATTTGATCTTACTATGGTTCAATTGACTTGTGCTAAAATTCTGTAACTGGTGGATAAGCTTTGATCGCTGAAGCGCGCAAATTGCAAGCACATCACGACAGGTTAATCATTCTTTAACCGTCCGATCCATTGCTTAGCATTGCTTCTCTGCCAGCAAACAACCGCTTCGATCATAAAATGAGGCACCTAACGTATGTATCTCTTTTCCAAAATCATGCGCGCGGTGAACGATTTAATTGAACCAAATTGAATCATTTTTATTGATTTTGGAATGCGAGCACCGACCTAATTTTAACATTGTGTTTTGTTTTTTAATTCAGTTGTTTTAGCAGACTTATCGTTCTATCGTCTAACAAAATAAGGTAAACACCTATAGTTTGGTGGGAATGCACAAAATACAAAATATGTTTTTGTGTTTTTTAAGTTGACTTTTAATTTTAAATAATTTTTGAATTAGTGTTCGCGTAATTCGCGCAAATTTACACTTGATCGTCGGACAAGAGTGCTTGTATGTACCACCGTTTTTTAATCAAATAACGTAGCAATTAATGAAGTTTTTGTCAACTGAATTTAAAATTGACATCGGTTCATTTATCACCTTACAGCTGATTTGTCACATCTCATGAAAGCGTTTCTTTTTGTCCAAGTCAATTAGACGAGATTAGAACGTCATTAGAAGAGAAGAGCGCTCACAATTTGCTGATGACTCATGACTACTTAATGGTGCTAGCTTGCTTCTAAGATATCAACCAACAAGCGCCTCTAAAAACGTGAAATCTGGAATATTTAAAATGCGTAGATCGTCACAATTGGTACTTTTATTGACTTACCTTGTGGTCGGGGAAGTGGTGTTTTTAAATTTGTTATTTGTATTTTTTTGCTGAGCATACGATCAAGCTAAACAGCCTAAAGACAATTTAGTGTTGCTTGGATGACCGGAAGCGCGAGGCAGGATAGAACCAAAACGGAAATTACTTTATCAGAATCCATTAATTATGAAGTATCTTAATGCGTTCAGAGTGCTTGAAACCGCCCCGTGTTTGAAGATGTCATTAATGACATTTTCGAGAAGATGAAAGGTTGTCTATCCTAATTGTGTCTGTTGTCGAACCGTTGGTAACTTTTTTTGAGTAAATCCATGCAAGTCTCGCTAGCTAAGGAACACTGCGCTCTCCAGCTGTGTCCTGTCATTGAATACGAAAACAGTTCTAACGCTATTGGTTGATCGGCTCACTCATGCCTGCACAAATTAATTTTTGATTGATTGGTCTAGTATTGTCAACATTTTATGTTTAAGCAATTTGGTCTAAGCGACTAATTCTTTTTTTTTCAATTTACAGTTGCAGTTGCCTGTAATAAACTGATGTTTTCGGTAATAAAGTAAGTTTATGGCCACCTGTCTAAAAAAGTTTAATTATTCATAAAACAACAAGGCGTTGGTTGTAAACTTGTCTCTAGGTCGAATTACATTTTCATATCACAAAGCACAGACGGCGATGAGGAAGAAAGAGAACGAGGAACGAAGTCGGCAGCGTCAGTCGGTAAAGCTACACACTTTTAATCTGGCTGTTGCGGGATCGACTTTTTTTGCTTATTATCAATTTCGTGAATTTTGCCAGGACTGTAAACATGTACTTAAAAGGTGTTCTTGGTATGAACGTAAGTTTATGGCCACTTGTTCATAAATTTTAATTATTTAAAGAAAAATAAGACAGTGGATGGCAACGTATTGGCTTTTCAAAGTACATTTAGCTTTTTTATGTGGGTTTCAACTTCGCATCGGGCTAATGTTTTTCATTTGAATATGCACTTTGCTCGTTGTTTTTATCGTTTATCGCTAACTAAGTTCCGCTTATTTTATGCCGTAACTTTGGCTTTTCGCCTTTTGGTCATTAAAATGAAAATTAACTGATGTTTTGCGACATGCACAAGTATTGAACACAAGCTCAATCGGTAACTCAATCTCGGTACGTAGTAACTAAACGCCGCCGACTTGGCGCCAGGACACCTTTACGCCCACTGAAATTGGTTCATAGATCTTTTGGTGCCAAGTTAAACGCGTTTAAAAGTTTAAAGGGTAAGGCACCAGAGAGTAAGGCGAGAGTAACGCCATTTTTCTTTAAATATGTATTTTACGTTTGTAAGTAAAGTGAGCTGTGCGTGGAGTGGACTTTGTACGAATGTGGACAGAGATTCCCAGTTGAGCGACAAATGTCTCCGTGACACGAATAGCTATCGGACGCTGTCATTGCACGTATGCAGCACTCCGTTCATGCATAGCGCTCTTGTGCGCTCTGGGCAAGAAGGACTTTCAGAGGATCGGTGTTTTTACTCTCTTTTTAAGTACCGCCCGTATAGAGTTTCATAAGCCTTAAGCTTAGGCTGAGTGTCTATGGCTTTTGGCCCTTTTGCTTTTCAAATGAAAGTTAACGAAATTTTTTGGCGATTAAAGTCTTTGTTCTTCTAGCTTTTCGCTTTCTGTAAACATTCAAAATCCATAAACAAATGACGAATTTTGTCAGTTGTCACTAAATTCCTCTCTCTCCTATCTGTCAACGCGCATGTTTTTCCCTAACGAGTGGACACATGTGTTGTTTGCTTGGCCGCGTGTGTGTTGGTCCCCATTTGCCACTCGCGATGGTGTCCGTGCTAATTGAATTAGTGCGTCGTGCGGAAACGTTTCTCCACCACTCTAACACAGAGAGATTTTGTGTTTTTGCCGACAAATCGATTTACGTTAAGGGAATCTTTATGGGATTGACGTAGTGTTATCGAGACTAGTTAATATTTTTGTCGGCGGATATTATCTGTAATCGCGCTTTTTCGACGCTCGCAAGAGTATTAAAATTAAAATTTAATTAAAATTGTTGGTTGGTCTACATCAGATGTGAGTGCTTCAGTTTATCCCGTGAGCGTTGTAAATGGATTTAACAATCAGTTATATAATTTTTGTGGTGTAATTCCGTCATAGAT
Organism: Steinernema feltiae; assembly: GCA_007213375.1. NCBI lineage: Eukaryota > Metazoa > Nematoda > Chromadorea > Rhabditida > Steinernematidae > Steinernema > Steinernema feltiae. The sequence goes on along the minus strand of MQUG01001857.1, from coordinate 3,875 downwards.
TTGAACGTCATAGCTTTGCGTTCTTCAGGGTCTGTAATGCTATTCGTAGATTGATTTGTCTGATTTTTGAAATTTCTAATTTATTCGCAAATATTTCTATTTTTGATGCTTTTTGATTCCTTTTGGTTTTGTTTTCTTGTTTTTTTTGCGGCTGCTGATTCGTTTCGCATTTGAACGCATCTGAAAAATCCAAAATTCCAAACAACAACAGACTCACTTCAGTGGTGTAAACTAATGAAAGCTTAATAGCTTTTAATATTAATAGTTTAGTGTATTTTTGATAACCAATTGAACCGACTGAGCTAAGCAACGTTTAGCATTTTCAAACGTTACCTTTGTTAACGTATAACTTTGTCGATGAATTAGTGTGCAAACTTTTTTATTGGGAATGCTGTTGCGTTGTTTCAACCATTTTTTTGATAAATTTTTGGCCAAAGCCAAAGCCGCCAAAAAGCTTTTTGATTTGATTTGAAAAAGCTTGAAAAAAAATTAATAGTTTAGTATATTTTTGGTAATCAAATGAACCGATAGAGCTAAGCAACGTTAAGCATTACTAAACGTTACCTTTGTTAACGTATAACTTTGTCTTTAATTTAAATTTTTGCGTTGGTTTCCAGCTCTAGTTATTATCTCTGTGGTCTGAGGTTCGGCTGAGGCAAAAACCATAGACTGTCGACCTTTAAAAGAAATATTGAAAAAAATACTGGTGTGCTCAAATAAGATGAGTTTTACTTTTTGCAGACTTACTTTGATTTTTGGTAAAATTCAACATTTTTTCAACAATTTTAAGGTTTTGATTTTTTGTTCTCAATCCTCTCAGATCTTCTCAATCATGGTTTTATTCCAAATATTCTGGCTGTCTAAAGTGCTCAAAATTTGCACGATTGCACTGGAGTTTGTGTGTGGAATGGCACTATCTGACGTACTCTATAATGGCTTCGTTTTTCCATGCAACGGTCAAGTCTCGAGTGGAATTCTATTTCGTCAGTCTAACGTCACCGCAGTGATCTTCAAGTCAGACATGTGTTTTTCCAGTTGCATCCATTTGATGTCACGTAGCCGTCAGAATTCGATTGCAACGCCGCTTTCATTTTCTTTAAAGATGTTTGCGCTCAAACGACGTCAATTGGACGTAAAGGTGCGCATTTTTGAAATTGTGGGATCTGGTTTTTAGCGATAAATTTCTGGTGTTCTGGTATTTATATTTTGGTTATTATGATCTCAACTTAACTTTTGCGACGTATTCACCGATACAGCGCAGTGTCGGGAAGATAACCAATAAGAAATTTTTGATATCTCGAGCCAAGTGTAGTTCATATCACGCCACTGCACTTGGCTACAGTTTTAATCATGTCATTTTTTGTCGTAAGTTTTAAGTTCCAATTTTTCTGGCATGGAACACGTTTGCAGGTTGTATTTTAGTATAATGAGCTGCACATAGTAAAAACTTTAAATTTTTGCTCGCAATATAGCAATATAGTTTATTTTCCTTTTAACCTAAAACCTAGTTTACGCTTTTAGGTAATGTCGATCAAGAATCTGTAGATCACTCAAAGACGTTTTCATGTTATTCTCTTCATTTTGGACGTGTAACTAGGTGAACAACTGCTTCTTGCTCGAAGCCTTCAAAACAACGTGACCTGCAATGCAAGATGTGTTGAAATAGTCATATTCCCGTAGTAATAAAGTCGTTTTTGCTCGATTTTTGACACATTAAACGAACGGTAGTGTTCGGTTCTCGCGCAATACTGCAGAGATGAAAATAAACATTAAATACTGTTTACCACTTGATCTATGTTTAAATTTTTGAAAGGCACTATGACCAAAAGGTAAACGCGTTTCTCGCAAAAAATTTTCTTTTTTTAATGAATTTTCGCCGAACTGGCATCGCGGTAACGTCGGGTCACCGTAGATGTTTCAACAGTCCGTTCGAGGTCTTAACAAATTATCATTTTTGAAACCGGCCGTCGTAGTTCCAAAAACTGTGGCTCAGCACGGAAGGGAGGAATTTTAGGTGTAAAGCTATAAAGGTTAAGGTGTTGATTTTTGCAGCCGTGTAAAACCTTATTCCCGGATCAACTTGTTTTTTTATCAGATTAGTCCACTTCAATTCTATTCTTCAAACGTTCTATCAATCCGATAACGTTGTAAAAACGTTCATTTTTGGCGTTGTCGCTACAACATGGTGCCAAAACAATTTAGGGGCGATTGTTTGGTGACTGTTTGGCTTTTTCATTAATTATTTACCCTTATTTCGTAAGGCAAAAATTTTGCAATATTTATGCGGTCGTAGGTTGCGACGTAATTGAAAAATACCTGTCTTATAGCACTATTAAACATGTGCTTTTCTTTGAAATGTTATATATAGAATATCAGTCAGTGCATCAATATTTTTGCTTCGTTGATTATAATCATTTCGACCTGATGACAGACATGTTGTCAAACCACGCGAATTACATGTTATCCTTTGTTAATACGGGTTTTTATGAATCAAATTTGTTCGTCGCGAAATGTTAAGATGATTATAACTACCGATATGTAGGAGTAAAGAAAACAATATTTTTAGGAACCCAGCTGGGGAGCCATCTAATTGAAGAGCTCACCGGTTCTTAAAACCTTTATTTTTTTTGCGGATCGTTAGGTTCAACTCTCAACTTATTCCTAACACAGCAACAAACAACAAGCACTAAAATTTCAGTTAATTTTTGAAGTTGAACGTGTAATTATTATTACTGGAATAGACTGGTTTTTCCACTTTTTTCATCAATTTTGTACCTTTTTTGGTAAGGCGAAAAGTTGTAATATTTTTTGGCTCCGTTTCGTTTTCCAATGACATCATTACCTGACCTTGTTTAGCTGATTATAACTAGCGCTATGTAAGAACTAACAAAACAATATTTTTGGCACCGTGCAAATCAACCCGAGAAGATCAACAGTATTTTGTATTTTTGACTATTTGCAACACTTTTAATTCAACAACAATTATTCATTAGTTTGTATAACTTAATTAATGAGCTCTCCGGTTCTTGGCAGATAGTGTCTTAAAACCTTCTTTTTTGTTCCTAACAGCCGTACCTCCAGTTTTGGTTGATAGCTTACTGCTCGCCCGCAAATCTCACATTTGACTGACCGGAAAACATTTTTGACGACGCGTCTCCTCTCTTTCAAATTATTCATGAAAACGGCACTCCGCACGTCAGCTCATGCAAATCAGATATTTTTCATTGCAAGAGGATTTCCGCAATTAACTAAAAACAAACGGATTTCTACGCGCCAAAGCATTGCAAGCGTTCAAATTGTTACTGTAACAAAGCATTACTAAGAAATTTTTGATGTTTGGAAATGGGTTTTAACCTTTATTTCAAGATGAACAACACTCCCATGCAAGTAATCATGGTTTTCTTGTAAGTTATTCCTGTTTTTAATTCCCTTTCATCTGACGTTCGCTGAGCAATTACATTATCGAACGTCAACATCTGTCAATTTAAGAATTTTTGCAATTATCTGCATCTTTCATAGCTATTTTATTTTCCAAAGTTAAGTTAAAAGTTGATTACGCTCATTTGCAAGCCATTTGACGACCTCGCTTTTTGACTTTATGTAGCTTATTTTTGGGGGCTTTCAATTATTGACACGCAAATTGGCTAGCAAAAGAAGTTTATGGGCATCATTCAAAGCATCAGTAATAGATTTTTGCTATGCGGCGCATTATCGAAGAGCATCACATTTTTGCGGTTTTTTTCGTTTCCCAGATGGGCAACTGGGGATCCAGATGGGGATCAGATGAAGCTTCTAAATCAATTATTGCGGACGCTTTCACCACACGAGCTCTTTTTTATTTGCATTTTTTTACCCAACGCTGTTACCGGGAATTG
>MQUG01001853.1:0-12446 GCA_007213375.1 Steinernema feltiae | reverse complement strand
CGAGCAATCCTCGCAAATACCTCAGCTTCGATGTTCCAGAACCACAAATGAAGGACGCACTCATGTCGCAAGCGTTCCATTTCTGGACGGAATTGGAAAGAGACGTTGAGTACGATCTAACGCGCGGCATACTAAAGGTTGCGAAACATCCCATAGATGAATTATGAGCGATTTGCGCAAGAATAAATGGGTTTTAGAGTCAATTTCTCTGTTATGAACGTCGAAATAACATTATTTTTAAATTTCCGAAAATTGGTTAGTTTCAGGCGTCGATCACACACAAAAATTGCTTAAATAGCAATTAGCAAGCAACAGGTCAGATGTCACCATGTGTGGATCTCGGAGCCATAAGGCGATTCGCTGATTCTTACTGCCAAGACAGCATTTCACAGGTTCCTGTTTGCTTGCAGCATTTGAACTCTCGTTGGGTGGAAACAGTCACCATCTCATTACCACAATAACACCTTGTTTGCAGTAAAAACCGCACAGAAAGACGTAAACAGTTCAAAGGCGGAAGCGCAGATTAGTCTGCGTGATTAATGACTCGAGAAGGTGCTTTCTTAACAGCTGTTTCTCGCACTTTCCATCGATAAACAACCATATCATCTTGGCGCGAATAATCTTGGCCTAGAGTCATCGGGGGTTTCTGTTTTGAATAAAGTTACAATTTCTAAACTCTTTTCACAGAAAACCGGTCAACGAATGGCATTATACAGTTTAGAACGTTTTTTCAATCGTTCTCGGCTAGTTATAGACGAAATTCTTGTCATAACAATAATCGTAAATATTAGGGGGGTTCGGATGATCTGCGCAAAAAGAAAAATGACATTAATTACGCGCATAAAACGCGCTGAACTGAATTTCCGTTACAGAGGTCAACCTTTCAGTCAGAAGTCAAATCCAAAAGTCTGTCTTCTGTGTTGTGTGTACATTACTGCGGTTAACGAAGATGTAACTAATTAATTAATTGCTCTTCCAACGAATCTCTAATGGCGTACGAGACGCCGTGTTAAACGAGTCAATGAGAGGAAAGAGAAAGTTGAAAGCGAGGGTAAAGAGCATTTGCAGGCTGTGATTCTACCGTATTGCTATGACAATGCGGATTTATTTGAAACCAAAATGTGTGTGCATTCAATTTTCAATTCTAACAGATCAGTTTAAAAGTGCCAAAGCATAGATGATGAGCCGATGTGTCGTACTTTCGGCGATAAATGAGTCCCAGTGAAAGCCGCAAGCCGCGAAAAATTTACAGATCTTTAAGTCATCGTTTAGTTTAAACTGAAAACCGGTTTAGACTCTCCGCTCCTCGGAGACCAAGGAATACACTTATCGGACACTTTTTCCAGCAACACACAGTAGCGGAGTCAATTAAAACAACTAGATTAGCCGTTGCTTCGAACACAATTGAGCGCGTTTCTCCATTTACATACAATGCCTTACAGTCTCGAACGCTTGGTGCTCAAAACTCTGCCGTAAACAAGACAAAAATGCTTAAATCAAGTTTCTATGCCATGACTGAATTGATATTCTTTGGTTCGCGTTCCAATGTGCTCTGGAACTGCGCTGCTGCTAAGTTCACACGACTTTTGACTTTCAGAGTTCGTGCAGTTCGCAAAAATTACAATACCACCGGTGCACACGTTTTGCTCGTTGCTATAAGTTGTTTCCGGGTGAAGATGTTCTCATGTAGCTTACTCGCAAGCATGTATTGTGTGTAAAACATCAGCATTAGACAACCAAGACTCTAAATCAAGAACTCTCAATATCAACAGATGGCAACAGTAAAAAATTGAGTCGATCTTCGATCAGAAGTTCTGATCGAAGATCGACCCGTTCACGAATTGGCGGCGCAACCGAGTTCTGATTCAGAACTCGGTTGCGCCGCCGTCTAAAGTTCGGAGACGTGAGGATCTGTATGCAGTTATTTGATTGCGCTGGCGATTAGGTGAAGCCAAGAAGGTGGCTGATCGTTCATAGACAGCTTCAGTTTCGGCTAGCTGCCGTTTTAGAGACCGCACTTCGGCTGTCTGTGTGTCATTAACTCTTTTAAGGACATCTAGCACCCGTTCCACTTCCATCCCGAAACTGTTGTAATATTAAATTAACGAAAAATTGCAAGGCTTACATACCACTATCGATGGAGCATATATTGTGCGAATGTGCCTTGACTTAGCAGGTTTTCTGCATGTGGGGCAAGTGACACTACTCTGCAACCAATGGCGTACACAGCTGTCACCAAACACAGCAAGACGATAAGTCTATGTTCGCCAAGGCTGCACATTTGGTTCAGATCGCTTTTTTTGAGTTTTGCCCCAGAGGAAGGTAAATTCCGAAATAACCTGTGACAAAATCGAGTTTTCGTTGGGAATGTTTCACACTCCGGTAGTTCAAGAGAGCGTGTAAAGGACGGCAATCTTGGAATTTCAATAAATGTGATTGCGACAGTTCTCCACTCCGCTCCGCTTTACAACATCGACCGAACGGCTACCAGATCCAACTGCCACAAAGGCTACAGCCACTCTCTCCCCTTGCTGATCGTCGAAATCAAAATTCTTGCGGTAATAAATGTGGCTTAAAATCGTATAAGTTATGTATAATGCAATCATTCTAGACTCGTCAATTGAAAGCTCCTCCTTGCTATGTCGGGCTATTCGGTGGTGCTAGAGGAGCTTTCTTGTTCTAGAAGTTGGGCGTTCGGCGCTGTTCGGCCCTGTCCCGCATCCTTCTCTGCTAATTTGCGTGCAAATGTCAGAGAAGGACGCGGTACTCTGCCATTTGTCTGCCATTCAGGCTTTTGTTTTGTAGACGATCTCGTTAATGGCTGGAGATTCGTAGTTGACGGGGTTCGGAGTTATTTCTGATGCCTTCGAGGGATATGGCGAAAAAACGAGTTATGTGGGAGGGGGGTCTCGTTTCATTTTTTCGTCAATTGTCACTTTTTGCCTTTTTTTGTATTTTTAGACTTTGAATTGACTTGACAAGCCTGGAAATGATTCTATTATACATAACTTGTGATTTTAAGCAACGTTTATCTCGGAAAGAATTTCGATTTGAAGCTTGAGTTACTTGCAACGTAACTTGTGTCCTTTAACGCTTTAGCCAAGCTGTAATGTGACCAAACAATCTGACAATTGTATTTTTAATTAGTTGTGCATTAACATAACAAAGTCTGGATTAATGTCTGAGGAGACGAAGGCGTAGACGTCGTCTCGCTGCAACCAGTTTTTGAACGTAAAGCTGAGCCTGCTGCAGCTGATTGAATTCCGGAGAACTGACACGTAGAAAGTCAGTATCTGAATTGGAATTGTCACCACTATTCCTTTACCGTTTGCTTGCCTCTTAGTAGCAATCCGTAATTAGGAAACGCGCTGATTAATGCATCGATTTCAAAACGTTTCAGCGTTCTGAAGACGTCCGACGCAAGAATCACGTAGTTTGTTAGTCTTCTCGGATCTTCTAGGTTGCTAAAATCCAGAGAAGTGCGGTCCTCCAGTATCTAAAATTATAAGATGGGCCAATTTAATTTGATGTAAACGTTAGCGCCATTAAATGATGCCTGACAAACAGAACATCCGATTTCTGGACACAAATACCGAACGACGCGCCGTTAAGTTTTCAACTTACTTCATCCATCGCGCGCTGCACGGTCAAGGGCATTGTGAGGAATTGTCTTGTAATTGCCTCCTCAAAACCAGCAATTTTCATGTAAGTCGCTACAGAATAACGCCTAACAAGTAAGCTCTGTTCGATGTCAGTTAACACCCTCCCACGTGACTTCAGACGCCTGAAATCCAAATTTGCCCGTTCGATGACTGTTTCGTCGGCAGTCGAAAGCTGAAATAACCAAAAATCGAAACATCTTTGGTGAAAACAACCTACAGCGGTCAAGAAGTTCAAGGTTATCGTTGGTATAAAAGCTAGAAACCATGAAATTTTATTGAAAAACGTACAATAAGCTTACGAGTGAGAAATCGTGGTGGGACCCGTGCGTGAATAGGAATAACAGCAACAAGAAGCAACAGGAGACAACCCTTCCAGAGCTCCATTGCGCCGAGAGCAACAGAATACAGAATGGGTCGACTGTTAGGAGCGTAAATATGATTTGATTAGATGGTGCAAACCGGTTTGTAAGTGGTTTCGGTGAGAGGGAAAACAGAAGACAATAGGCGTGCTAATGGAAGTGACCCTTTTAAGATCAAAATCACGATTAGCGCAAGTTGTTAACTTGTTTTGGCGGAATGTTTGCTTCTATTCTGCAGTTAATGCGTTCTGTGAACAGACTGTTTGTGCGTAAAAGACAACATCGCGCTTATCTTTGTGTTGCTTGTGTGAGAAAAACAGAGATACAGTAAGATTGCGCCTTTAGATTAAGATTGAGATGATCTACTTTTTATTCTTAAACGAGTTGAGTCTCTTACGACGAATCTATCGCAAGGCAATTGCACTAACTGCTTTTGAGCAAAAACAGCGTCCGTTTTTCTCTCTTCGCCGGAAATATGGATTTTCCGCGGTTTGGACGCTTGCTGCTTGTTCCTCAGCCACGAGTGACCTTAATGTGTCCGATAATATGCTACTTTGAAGACGAAAATATTTGACCAATAAAGGCGATTTCATTCGCGTCAGATCACGTTTCGGTCAGCGCATTTCGCAGTTTTTATTACTTTGTTCCCTGTTTTCGAGAGTAAGGAGGTCAAGGCTTTCAAATCCCGAAAACATGCCGAGAGTCCATCAGTTCCGGCAAAAAGAGCAAAAAAAAAAAACGAACAACAATCGAGAGTCACGACTGGCATGGCTATTGGCATTGATTAGATGTGATCATAGTGTGGTGGTGGCGTGGGCAGAGAGGCGTGACGCGGCGCGCGAGACGCGGGCGGTCGCGCTCAGCAGCGCGAAGCAACCACCGTTGGCGGTTGCTTCCCATCCATCTGCTTCACGGGATAAACGTTAACCTAAGAAGTCCTGATGTGACAATAGCATACAACGCTAACAAAGCCCAAAGGTCATTCAGTGGAATCATTCAATTTGAAATCGTACATACAATGACCTCATTTTATCCATAAACCGCAGCCGTCGATCAGAGACGGCGATCTGAATCAACAAACGACTGAGTCAGCTTTGCGGCGACAAAGGCAGAAAATGAAGTTTAGTCAGATTTTTCTCATTATCTCGGCTGTCAATGTCCACCTGTCGACATTTATTACTGTTTCTGTTGTACCTATTAGTTTCAAAATGTGAAATTTTAAAAGAATGGGGTCATGAAAACAGCGACATTAAGATATTCGGTAAAAGAAACAGTAAAAATTATTTTTTCTATTTATATTTTTCAGATTTCTATCCTCCTGTTATGAAAACTGCCATCATGTCTGTGAGTTGCTTTACTTAAATCTAAGTGAGAAGAGGTTTAGCAGCGTCCCCATTGTCGACCCAGCTCGCTCAAATGGTTCAGAAAGTCAGAGTTTCCGTTGTTCTCGACATTCTCGAGCTCTGGAGAGACTTGAAAACACAATTAAGGCCATAATTCCAAAAGATCAAAGGTCCATTTCGAAATTTTACCGCCATGTCCATCGTCATTTTAAATCAACTCGGCTTTCTCTAGTTATTTTTAAACCAACTGTTTTGTTCTGCTGTAGATTCTGACTTTAAACAATCCACAAACATAAATGTAATTTAAAATACTAATAATCTCTCTAGGTGCCAGCGGAAGAACTTGCCATTAGGAATGCTCTCTTGCCGGAACTGAGGAACCTCTATTTGGAAAACCCGAACAAATGGATATTCGACACTGAAGTAGTTGGGTTGTACAGGAAGAACAACGCTTCAGTTCTAGCTGCTAGAATCTACGCAGCTGCTGAGCGTTTGAGACGACGCGCCGATGAGTATAACAACGTTACGAAGATGAACCTCTACAACGTGAGTTGGCCAAGTTTTTGGACTTTTGAGTAGTTTTCTTTAGTTCTACGAAGAAATGTCGGCGGCTGCGTTTCTTAACGACCAATACCACGTATCTTATTTGCTTCTTCGCTATCTACACATGCGAAATGGACTTGGGATGGCCAGAAAGGTACTGAGGGAGATGTTTCCGAAATGTGATGAGTTCATCAATGGCAAGCGTTTAACTTTTGGTCTGATTACTGTAAAGTGGCGCTTTTAGTAAAGGAAATCCGGGAATTCTACAAAATTCACAAACGAGCAAATCCGCAGTCAAGACGCGTGTTGAAGGAGTTCTACGACCTCATGATATGGTTGAAATTCAAAAACAAGCTCAAGTTTTTAGAGTCCTGGACTTGAAAGGGAAGTGCGCACTCCGGAGTTTGAAAAATTAGACCACTTGAAGAAATAGCTTTTAGAAACACAACTGATTGGACAGCATAACATATGTGGTTTACAGTAAATCCGTGTTTTTGAAAATTTCTCAAAATGACGAGTCGACGTGAGCCGATGGATGAGTCAGCGACGAGTCGATTTTTATTCGTAAACTATTCATGACCTTACAATAAGCGACAATTGAAAGTACAAATTGACGCACTTGTACATCTCGCAATGAGTCACAAGCACTGCACTTTGCCAAAGTGTCTAAAAGTACTTGTCAATTAAACGCCGAGTGATTTTAATTTTCGATGCGATATGCTTCTCCGACAGCAAAACACTAACATCTTTTGGGAAACGAGATGGCCTAGATATGGACGCTAGATTTTGCCCCTCTACTGCCAACACAGAGTTACTATCGTGGTGCAAAAACTGACGCATGAGTCATCCAGTGCATCACGCGTACCACAAAATTTCATTCGTTCCGTTCCCTTCATCTATGCAGACTGTACAACCTTTCCTATTTGCAATTCTGCTGTTGCCTAATGCTATCGCCACGACCACTATTAAACCGATCCAGACCACATCGCTAAATGAATGGGGCCACGACACTCAAAAAGTCTTCAACTTTTTCAGTGAGTTGTGCATTGTTAATTGGTGCATTTTTAACAATCGATCCTTTAGCGTTCTCTCCACAAGTTGTTCAGGAGGTGCTTCGAAAAGTCGGTTGTTTGGACGTTACGTTTATTGCCAAACCTCTCAAATTCAGGTTCCTAAAAATGAACTGTTGATTCGAGCACGCTTACTTCCAAAATTCAAGAAAATGTACGCAGCGAGCGTCAACAAGACGATTCACCATGAAGTCATCGCACTTTACCGGAAGAACGGCGCCAACACCCTTGCCAATCTGATTGTTGAAGCAACTACGAAATGCCGCGCAATTGCCAATCAGTACAGTAACATCACACGGGATAATCTCTACAACGTAAGCGGCCTGCAATCATGCTTGAATTATATTAGCTTAAACTTTTCAGTTCTTTGAAGAGATGTCAGCTGCAACGTTTCTCAACGACGAATATCACATTTCCTACATCCTTCTCCGCTATCTTCACATGCGAAACGGATTTGGAATGGCAAGGAAGGTGCTGCGAGAGATGTTCCCAATGTGTGAGAAGTTCATTAGAGGTTTGTCAGTCTAAGCGCGCACTTTCAAAGTTGAAATTTCAGTGCAAGAAATCCACGAATTCTACCGAACGCACAAACGAGAGAATCCGCGGTTACGCCGTGTCATTAAGAAATTCTGGGACCTGATCGAATGGCTAAACTTTAAAAATAAGCTAAACTTTTTGAAGTAGTCAAAAGGCTTGTGACAACCAAAAAATTAATGCCGTTTGTTAAAATACAAAATTCTTGATTGATTTGCTACATATTCACATATTAAAATGTCGAAAATAGTCAAAAAACGGCTAGCTTCAGTAACCAGCGTCCAGAAATCGCTAATTGCTGCATTGATGGCTTCAGGCTCGTTGTTAGAAGAGTTATATTGTGGTCAAATTATTGTGCTACGTAAGGAGTTGCTTGTTTTAAAGCGCGCAGGCAATTTAATGACACAGACAAAATGGCATTTTAGTACTAACGACTTTAGCGTCACAGCTTTCTTGCCCAAAGTCGTGGTCGAAACTAGAGTCATGTTCTCTCAAGAACCTTGTTCTTATTAAATTCAGCGATCAGACATTATTTGAACACACAACAAAAAAAAAGCTGACGTTCAAGTGGGATTAAGTCTAAGCCTAGCATACGGTATGGTTAGCCTCTATTTAAGCCTAAAAGCCGTCATTAATATTTACGTCCACATACATTCGTTCATAAAAGTCTGTTTAACCACAATTTAATAGTTCCCGGTGACTTTCAGTTGCCCAAAATTAGAAAATGCAGAAAATTCATATTTTGACAAATTTGAACGACTGAATCATACTTGAAGATAACCATTCAGAATCGCTGGTTTATGGATTACTGCTAGCTTGAATTTAGGCATTTGAGAGTTGTGGAGCAAATAACAGACCAGTTTCTATTGGCAATTTTATCAAACGAACTCTAACATATGATCGTGTACTCGTTACAGTAGTTCTTTACCTTATCACTTCAGAGTTTGTGCTGGAAGTGGAGCCACTTTAAGAGTTTCATAAACTTGGATAGCAGGAAAACAGACGTTGGTTCATGCCCTCGATATTTCAAGTAGAATTCTTTGATCTCTTTAACTGAAAAAAAAACAATTTTCTGTTTGTTTTCACTGGTCACCTCACTTTTAGCCATTTTCTCACAAACTGGAAAGAGCTCTCGCACCAGGCTGCGCGATCTGCCCAAACCATTTCGCAGATGAAGATAGTGAAGAAGAGCGTAAGCGGTGTTGTATTGGGTACTGGTGAAAAGCGCCTCGGCGAGCTCTTCGAAAAACTAGAAAGCGCACAATTCAGGATTAGTCATGGAGTAGCCGTTGCAGCTGGTTTCCTGCTCGCTTTAGCCTAGTCTCAAAACTCACTTCCGTAATCTCCATTCTAGTAGTCGAATCATACTCTTCAAGCAGTTTCAAAAATTGCTGGTAACCTTCTCGGCTTCGCGCAGCTCCTACTGGAGCAACCGTTGCGTAGTAATCTATGATCATGCTGATATTCATGGATGAATCATTCTTGTACATCCGTTCGATTTCCGGTCTTTGAGCTATCATTATACTCAGTTGCTCTTGGGGCATCTAAAACCACTTTATAATCCATGTGACACTATACGATTTGCTTACGTCTCTAATAGCAGCAGCAAAAAACGTGGGGGTATAGGCTGTAAGACTCAAAAATTTTAAATTTCATTGCAGATTCGAACATACCGTATAGCTTTAAAGAGCTAATCTTTTCGCCCCAACTTCGCGTTACCGACGGCTTCGTCTTCATCGAGTCAATGTCAAACGGCAGCAAAATAAAGAGAAAAAAACGACGAATGTTGGCCACATGACTAGAGCGCGTCAGAAAAAAGAAATGATCGATTACTGCGGATCATCGTGCGATGAGTGAACAATGAATCGTAGAAAATGGCAGTTGATTATTCACCACTTGCTGTGCTGCTGTTTTGAAATGCAATCGTGAAACCAGTGGGCGACTACTAAGGAAAAAAGTGAAAATTGCGTTTACAATAATTGTAAATTTTCATTCCAAAAATTTAGCCTGAACTGTAAAATTTGTCGGGAAAAAATTGAGATTTTAAGCGGAAAGTTTATATTTATAAGTGAAATTGATTATTGTTTTTTTGCCGAATATTTTTAGCTCTATTCAGACACCGAAGAACTGATGAAAGACCTATTTTCTAATTAAACATCAAACAACTTTAGTATTTCAATTTATAGTGATATAAAATGTTGCACAATATTCTCTTGTATCACCTCAGAGCTTGTGCTGAAACTGCAGCCATTTTAACAGTTCCATAAACTTGGCCAGTATGAAGACGGATGTTGGTTCGTGTCCGCGATATTTGAGATAGAATTCTTTGATTTCTTTCACTAAACGACAATTTTACAACTGAGCATTACTGATTTTGTCCAACTTTGAGCCATTTTCTCGCACATTGGAAAGAGTTCTCGGATCAGACTGCGTGATCTTCCCAAACCATTTCGCAGATGTAGATAGTGGAAGAGAGCGTAGGCGGTGTGATATTCGGTGCGGAGAAATATCGCCTCGGCCATCTCCTCCAGGAACTAGAAGAGTATGAAAGTGGGGGTTGGTTCCGAAACGGCCATTTGACCTCACCAAGTAAGGCACATTTTAATACACTTTAGCACCAAAACCGACGAAAACGAACCTCTGAAATCTTTGCCCGACTAGTCGGCTCGTAGTCATCGAGCGATTTTATCAACACGATGTAAGAATTTCTTAATGCCGCAGCACCAATAGGAGCAACGGTTGCGTAGTGATCGATGACTTTGCTGATATTCGTGCTTGAATCGTTCTGGTACATTATGCCAATTGCAGCCCTCTCCGCCTGCATCTTTTTCCGTTGCTCGTCGGGCACCTAAAACTGCGAGAATAGCGTTCAAAACTAAAAATTGCTTACACTCATGATTGCAATAGCGATGAAACGTGGAGCATATGCTGAAAATTGACATTTCTACAGGCCATTTATACAAATCACACATACTGTATAGCGTCAAGGAGCTCTCCTGTTTGCCCCATGTGCGCGTAGTCGCCAATCCGGTGTGAGACGTCAAATTTGACAGAAAAATGAAGAGACCAATAACGACCAATGACGGCCACATGAGTGCAGTGCGTTAGAAAAACGAAATGATCGATTTTCTCGGGTCATCGAGCGATGACGGCTTGATAATGGACTGCGATTATTCATAGGGTGGTCCGATTTTGTGCACTATTAGAAAGTTGCGTCGGTTGGCAGTATGTGATGTCGCACCTGGCGCTCCTCTTCCTCTTGATACGTCTAGGTCTTGCCGCGAAAGACGCGACAATCGAAAAGATATGGGGTGCTAAAACTACTACATTTACGCTGTTTGGTAGGTTGTTAATGTGCGTTTTTTGCCTTTTAACGTCAATTTCAGGCTATGTTCCTCCATTCTTACTAAACGCTTATGCAAATGTAAGAATTTGATGATTTTAGAAGAGGAAAACGCGTGTTTTAGTTAACATATGATGAACTTATGCTAATGGAGGCGCAGAGAGAGCATCTGAAGGAGATGTATCGGCTGGATCCGGAGACTCGAAGCAGTGACGTTTTGGATTGGTATGAGCAAGTGGGCGCTCCGAACGGCGCTGCTGCGTGCAGGATCGCGATAAAGGGATTTGAGATGTCGTTGAAGAGATACGATTCAATTACCGAGCAGAAACTTGAAAATGTGAGTGAAAATTGCTTTGCTTTTAGGGCGATTGGCTAGCTGATGAAGCCGTTTTTTTTAATTTCCAAAACTTTTTGCAAATTGCGAAATTGCGCACAAAACACCGAAATCCGGACACAAAATGGCGAAATTTGTGTTCAACGTGACTTTTGTTATGACTGCATTTCTGTGCCCGCGACACAACATCGCTGACTGTTTGTGATCTGTTCAGTTTCTCGAGGAATTCGCGGAGGCAATGTTCCGACGCACCGAGTACCACACCGCCTATGCTCTCTTCCACTACCTGCATTTGCGAAACGGTTGGGGACCAGCGAGACGACTTGTGAGAGAGTACTTTCCACAGTGCGAAATGATGGCTAAACGTATATTGTGTTTTAAAATACCGTAATGTATTGAGTTTCAGTCAAACAAATTCAAACGTTCTACGAGATACACAAAGGCGACAAGCCCGACTCACTGTTCACTCTGGCGAGCTTTATGAAGCTTCTCCTCTGGCTGCAATTCCATCATGCCCTTTGAATCTTGAGGAATTTCCGATTTGTTTGTTGTGCTGAATTGAACGCTGCTTAAACTGAACTGATGTTTTCCTTCAATTGCATTTCGTCACCCGATTTGCTCTTTGAGCTGATATAAATTTCAGATTTGTAAACATTAGGAGAATCGAACAGCAGCCGGGCTACTGTTCAACTAACATCAAGTAGCAGAAAACGTTGTCAGGGATGTGAATCTTCAGTCTCCAGGAATGTTCTCTAGTCTCTAGTGTTGAATTCCATGAATTCTTCAGAAAAAATGCAAAAAACCTATTATCTCGCCATAGTTTCGTAGAATCTACTCAGTGGGGGTATAGCTCAGGGGTAGAGCGCTCGCTTAGCATGCGAGAGGGCTGGGGTTCGATTCCCCTTTCTTTTCAATTTCTTTTCAAAGCGTGAATTTTTGAATTATTAGATTGTACTGCATCCAAAAATTAACAAAAATTAATCGATCCGTAAACTAGAAATCTCAAAAACTGAGCAGATAACCTCCAAACAAAATAAATTCTGGAGGTATGGGGAATCGAACCCCAGCCCTCTCGCATGCTAAGCGAGCGCTCTACCCCTGAGCTATACCCCCTGTGTGCTGAGGTGCTTGATAGGATGTGACATCCCGATGAATTTTGCATTTCCCAAAGTTAAATTCCAGAAAAGCGCGGAATTGAGTGTGAATTGCAATAGATATGACTAAAGTGTGCACTATGACTAACAAACAATTGCACATC
>MQUG01001852.1:0-19981 GCA_007213375.1 Steinernema feltiae | reverse complement strand
AACGTCAAAGGGTTTCAGAGTGGACCGAACTTCGATTCGGCCGTCCTACACCCACGTGAGCAAGGACTGAGAAGATGAACGCTCATGGTCACTGGCTCAAGTCGAGTGTAACCGGTGCTGCTTCGCTAGCCGCGACCTTGCTCGGTTTGCTGGTACTGACATTCTTCATAGGTCGAGCACTGCCTGTGGATCCAGTGCTGGCAGTGGTCGGCGAGCATGCTAGCGCAGATGTCTATGAACGTACTCGTATAGAAATGGGCCTGGACCAACCGGTGACGGTGCAGTTCGCGCGGTACCTGGGGCGCGTGTTGAATGCCGATCTCGGAACATCCGTGGTGAGCGGGCAACCTGTGTTACGCGACCTGGCCAGTTTCTTCCCGGCCACCTTTGAGCTGGCGACGGTCGCCATGCTGATTGGTGCGTTGGTTGGAATACCTGCCGGGGTCTTGGCCGCCGTACACCGCAACCGCTGGCCTGATGTGCTGGTCAGGATAACGGGCCTGGTCGGTTACTCCGCTCCAGTTTTCTGGTTGGGCATCGTCGGACTGGTTGTGTTCTATGTGACGCTTGGCTGGGTGGGCGGCCCGGGTCGGCTCGATACGCTGTATCAATACAGCATCGAGGAGCGTACCGGCTTGGTCTTGATCGACACACTGTTGGCCGGTAGCTGGGATGGGTTCGTCAATGCCTTGAGTCACCTGCTGTTGCCGGCTGTTGTACTGGCCTGGCACACGGCTGCGTACCTCAGCCGGATGACGCGCGCGCTGATGATCGACGAACTCAACAGCGAGTACATCCTGGCAGCGCGCATGAAAGGCCTGAGCGACTGGCGCGTGGTATGGCGCCATGCATTCATCAACATTCGTGTGCCGTTGCTCACATCGGCGGCACTCGCCTATGCCTATCTACTCGAGGGCGCAGTGGTCACGGAGACCGTCTTCGCTTGGCCTGGCATCGGCATGTATATCACCCAGTCGCTGTTCAGCGCAGACCTTCCTGCAGTGCTGGGTGCGACGACGCTCATTGGCTTGCTGTTCCTGATGCTCAATCGTTTCGTCGACTGGCTCTACCCGCGATTGGACGCGAGGATCAAATCATGAACATGTCTGTATCACCCTACCGCTGGACCTTCAGCCCGCTCCTGAACATGGCGGAGCACGCGGCCGCTGGCGCTGGGCGCTCGATCAACCACTGATGGCCATGGGTGTACTGATCCTGCTGGGTCTGTTGGTGGCCGCGTGTGCTGGACAGTGGGCACCGCAGGACCCCTATATGCAGGCCTTGAGCGAGCGGTTGCAGCCGCCCTCGGCAGAACATTGGTTCGGCACCGATCAGTTGGGCCGGGACATTTTTAGCCGTGTGCTGCATGGGGCGCGCTATACCTTGCTGATCGTGCTCATGGCGGCTGTCAGTGTGGCCCCGGTGGGCATGGCGGTCGGGCTTTGTGCGGGCTATTTCGGTGGCGCACTGGAGACTGTGCTGATGCGCATCACCGACATCTTCATGGCGTTCCCGCGTTTGCTTCTGGCCCTTGCACTCGCCGCCGCCCTCGGCCCAGGACTGGAGAACGCTGTGTTGGCAATCGCAGTCAGTGCGTGGCCACCTTACGCGCGGCAGGCGCGTGCTGAAGCCAAGCGCCTGCGCGAGCGAGAGTTCATCTGGGCGTCACGTCTGGCCGGGGCCTCCCACCTACGCATTCTGCTTCGGCACCTCCTGCCGCTGTGCGCCAGCTCTGCATTGGTGAGGCTCACGCTGGACCTGGCCGGCATGATCCTAATTGCCGCGGGCTTGGGGTTCCTTGGCCTCGGCGCACAGCCGCCTACGCCGGAATGGGGGGCGATGGTCGCCGCTGGACGACAGATCCTGGCACCGTACTGGTGGGTGGCAACCCTGCCCGGATTGGCGATCTTTCTCGTTAGCCTGGCATTGAACCTGGTAGGCGATGGCCTGCGTGACGCGCTAGACCCTCGCGCGGGTCGTTGAGGAGAAAACCATGAATTCACTGCTGGATGTACAAGGTTTGACTGTCAATTACCACCACAAGCGTGTGGTCAAAGGCATTAGCTTCAGCCTGGCGGCCCGGGAACGCCTAGGCATCGTCGGCGAGTCAGGATCGGGCAAGTCACAGACGGTGCGTGCGATTGCCGACCTGCTGGGGACCCGCGCCCAAGTGTCGCTGCAGCGGTTGGCGTTCGACGGCGTCGAACTGACTGCTGCCCATGCCAAAAAACGCGCGGCACTGCGGGGGACGCAGATCGGCATGATCATGCAGGACCCTGGCTATTCGCTCAATCCGGGCATCAGCGTCGGCGAACAGATTGCAGAAATGTACCGGGTACACCGTGGCCTCGCACGCAGAGATGCTTGCCAAGCTGCGCTGCAGGCTATGCAGACGCTGCACATCGAGGCGCCTGAGCGCGTGTACCAACGCTTCGCGCATGAGTTGTCAGGTGGCATGGGGCAACGCGTGATGATCGCAATGATGCTGGCCGCCGAGCCCAAACTGTTGATAGCCGACGAACCGACCTCGTCTCTGGACAAGGGCAATGCCAGGGCGGTACTCGAATTGCTCGACCAGCAGGTGCGTGATCGGCAAATGGGTTTGATCTTGATCAGTCACGACCTCGATGCGATAGCTGGCTGGTGTGACCGGGTGCTGGTGATGCGTGACGGTGAAATCATCGATCAGTGTCTGTCCAGTCAGCTGGGGTATGACGGACATCCCTACACCCGCGCGTTACTGGCCTGCGTTCCTCGCCGAGGTGATCACGGCGCACCGCTGGCGACACTGCAGGATTTCGATCTGGAGCCTGCCCGATGAGCCAGCCTGTGCTGTCAGTCAAGAACGTGTCGATCAATCTGGACGGGCGATCCATCCTGCGCGATGTTTCATTCGACGTGGCGCCCGGCCAGGCTCTGGGACTACTTGGGCGCTCAGGCTCTGGCAAGTCCACGCTGTTACGCGCCCTCTGCGGCATGGTCAAGCTGAGCACTGGCCAGGTTAGCGTCGGCGGTGTGGCGGTCACGGCCGCAGGCGTGGACCATCGTGCCCTGGCGTCGCAGGTACAGATGGTGTTCCAGGATCCCTACGCCTCGCTGCACCCGAGGCACACGGTGGGTAGTACGCTGCTCGAGCCATTGCAGATTCACGGCCTCGGCGATCAATCTCAACGTGTGGCGGCGGCACTCGAAGAAGTCGGCCTGGATGCGACGATGGCGTCGCGTTTTCCACATGAGCTTTCTGGCGGGCAACGCCAGCGGGTGGCCATCGCCCGAGCGCTGATGCTCAGGCCCCGTTTGCTGCTGCTAGACGAGCCAACCTCGGCACTCGACGTATCGGTGCAGGCAGAGGTACTCAACTTGCTGGCCCGGCTCAGGGAACAGCACGACCTCGCGTTGATGATGGTCAGCCACCACCCGGCTGTCGTGAGCTATCTGTGCGAAACCATGATGGAGGTGAGCGATGGCAGCGTCGATGCCCCCTTCGCACGACTGGAACAATCCATTCCCATAAGACGCGTGGCGTGGTGACGCCAGCGTCTGCTGTTTCACCCTGAACCGCAGCACAGGTTGTGCCCCTGAAACATCGACGCGATGACGCGTAAACGTGCCTGGCGACAGTTGATCGCCAGTGCATGCCACCGTGCCCGATCGATGACGAACGCAAGTTTCTTGCAACCACAATGTACGCAGATAGGAAGTGTCGTATGCGTGTCGGAACACAAACTGCCATAACCGCGTTGCTGCTGGTCAACGGTTGCGTTCACGCGAGTGAACAAGAGAGCGCTACCGGCTTTATCGAAGACAGCTCGTTGAAATTGCTGAACAGGAATTTTTACTTCAACCGAGACTTCAGGGATGCCTCACCCGGAAGCCAAAGTTACCGTGAGGAATGGGCGCAGGGTCTGCTGGGTTTCTACCGGTCAGGTTTCACCCAGGGGGTGATCGGCCTGGGGTCGATGCGCATGTGTTCGCCGGGGTACGCCTAGATGGCGGGCCCGGCCGGTCGAAGGGCAAGTTGCTGCCCGTCGACAGCGATGGCCGACCTGCAGACGGCTATTCCACGGCCGGGGCAGCGTTGAAAGCACGAATTTCATCGACCACGCTTCGCTATGGCGAGCTGCAACCCAATGCGCCCGTATTCGCCACGGCCGACTCCAGGTTGTTTCCCGAAACGGCCACCGGTCTTCTACTTGAAAGCCATGAAGTTCAAGGGCTGAACGTACAGGCCGGACACTTCACGGCGTTCAAGCGCCGCGAGGCCAGCGGACACGACGGTGACCTGCTGTTGTATTACGGCGATGGCAAGGTCGGCTCCAGCATTGATTTGTCGGCGGTGACTACGCTTTGGGCAAGCAGCTGACACTGTCACTCTACGCCTCGCAGTTCGACGATACCTGGAACCAGTACTACGGCGGCATCAAGTACCTGCTGCCCTTGTCTGCATCGAGCAGTTTCGCAGTGCAGGCCAATGCCTACCGGACCCGTGATACGGGGCCGCCTATCAAGGCAGGATCGACACCACCGCGTACAGCATCGCGACGACCTACACCCACGGCGCTCACCGGTTCACCCTGGGCTATCAGAAGATCAACGGCGATACGCCGTTCGACTACGTCGGCACCGGTTCGATCTTTCTGGATAACGCCTCCAATTACTCAGACTTCAATGGCGCACACGAAGCCTCGTATCAGGCGCGCTATGACCTGAATCTGGCAGCCCTGAAGCTTCCGGAGTGACGTTTTCCGTGCGTTATGTAACCGGCGCTGGCATCGACGGCACGGGGGCGGACATCGACGGTGGCTACGTCGGCCAGCAAGGGCGTGGGGCAAACACTGGGAGCGTGATCTGGACCTCAAGTACGTCGTTCAGAGCGGCGCGGCGAAGGATTTGTCGCTGCGTCTTCGCCAAGCCACGCACCGCGCCAACGCGTCCCAAGGCGAAAGCGATATCGATGAAGTACGCCTGATTGCCGAATACCCACTGAGCATTTTTTGATCGCGACTCCCGCTTGCCGCATGGGGCAGGCGGGGTTATCCCCGAACAATACGAGAGCACATCATGAACAGCGAAGATTCATCCTGGTTTTCTGGGGCCAGCCAGGGGCGGCGGAGCTTTTTGAAAACATCCATTGCCCTGGGCATGGCCGTCAGCACCGGCGGAATTCTACTGCCGGACGGTGCACAGGCCAGCGTACCGCTGGCGTCCTCTGGCGGGCATCTGCGCCTGGGCCTGGCGGGCGGCGCGACCACCGATAGCCTGGACCCAGCGCTGTGGAGCGACTCCTACATGATTCTCATTGGGTTCGCCGTGCGCTCCAACCTGTTCGAGATAGGCCCGGATGGTAATTGCTGCCGGACACTGTACGCACCTGGGAGCACTCCGCCGATGCCAGAACCTGGCGCTTCGAGACCGTCAAAGGCGCCACCTTCAGCAACGGCAAGGCGCTGACCGCAGCCGATGTCGTGCGTCGCTGAATTATCACCGAGGCGAACAAAGCCGCTCTGCTGCGCGTGCCGTCTTCGAGGGAGTGGAGGACATTCAGCTCGATGGCGCGATGCGTTCATCGTCAGGCTCAACGCGCCCAATGTCGACTTTGCCTACTCGCTCTCCGATCAACACCTGAACATTCTGCCCTCCAGCGAGGGCGTCGTCGACTGGCGCTCCGGGATCGGTGCCGGCCCGTTCATCCTCGAGCAATTCGAGCCTGGGGTGCGCGCGGTACTCAAACGCAACCCGAACAGTTATCGCGACGCTTACCTGGATTCGGCCGAGCTGGTGTCCATCAGTGATGTTGTCTCTCGCCAGTCTGCCCTGCAGAGCGGTCGAGTCGACGTCATCAACCGCGTGTCCTTGAAAACAGCGGACCTGCTTGCCAGAAGCAAGGCAATTACCGTGCAAGAAACCGTCGGCCGCCTGAACTACTGGCTCACGGCCAATACCCAGGCTTCGCCTTATGACAACGCTGACCTGCGAAACGCGCTCAAGTACGGGCTGGACCGGCAACAGTTGCTGGACGTCGTATTCAATGGGCATGGCCGAATCGGCAATGACCAACCGATCACGCCGGGGTATCGGTACTTTAATGTCGAGAACACGCCCAAGGCATATGACCCCGATAAAGCGCGATTCCTGATTAAGAAGGCCGGGCTTGATCGACTTTCAGTGCGGCTTCATACCTCGGAAGCCGCGTTCCCGGGGGCTGTCGATTTTGCCGTGCTTTACAAGCAACAAGCGAGTCGGGCAGGCATCGACATCGATGTCGTCCGAGAGGGCGCAGATGGTTACTGGGCGAAGGTCAAGACCAATACCCCTTCTTGGTACATGACTTACTGGAGCGGTCGCATGACCGAAGATGACATGCTCTCCACGGTCTTCGCACCCACGTCCCAGCGCAATTATACGCACTGGAACAATCCACGTTCAATGCGTTGCTGGCAGCTGCACGCTCGGAAACCGACGACGCCAGGCGCAGGGCGATGTATGGCGAGATGCAGACCTTGGTCAGCGATGACGGAGGGGCCGTGATTCCGATATTCGGTAATTACCTGAACGCATTCACCCAGCGCGTCAGGCCGTCCGCGAAGATGGCGACCAATGAAGACCTCGATGGCGGCCGACTCCTCGAGCGTTGGTCACTCACCGCGGTTTGATCGTGTGCCGACGCACATGTCTACACCATTTCATGAAGAAGGCATCTATGACTACACGGTCCCCCATCCCATTGGGCTGCATCGTCGACCCCTACGGCAACCATCCAGCGGCTTGGCTCACCGCCACGGCCAAAGCGGATGCAGCGACTCAACTGGCGACCTACAAGGCCATCGCGCGCCTGGCGGAGGTCCATGGGCTGGACTTTGTGTTCGTCCCGGACTCCCCAGCCATGCCTGAAGGCTCATTGGCCCAGGCCAGTCGCTCACCACGCAGTACCAACCGCCTGGAGCCGCTCACCCTGTTGGCGGCATTGGCAGCGGTGACCGAGCGTATCGGACTGATCGCGACCGTCAGCACGAGCTACAGCGAGCCGTTCACGATCGCTCGTCAGTTCGCCTCGCTTGACCATATTAGTGGCGGACGCGTGGGTTGGAACGTCGTTACGACCGAGAACGGTGGTGCGTGGGAGAATTACGCAGGGCAGGGGGCGTTGGCGCACGGTGATCGCTACCTACGGGCACAGGAATACGTCGAGGTCGTGCGGCGTCTGTGGGACAGCTGGGCAGATGACGCGGTGGTGTTCGACCAGGCCGCCGGTCACTACTTTGAACCGAGCAGAGTCAAACCGATCGACCATCGCGGACGCTGGTTCTCGGTCAAAGGGCCGCTCAATATCTCCCGCCCTCCACAAGGGCACCCGGTCATCGTTCAGGCCGGTGGCTCACCGGAAGGACGCGACCTGGCGGCCAGGTATGCCGACCTG
This sequence comes from Steinernema feltiae, assembly GCA_007213375.1. Classification (NCBI taxonomy): domain Eukaryota; kingdom Metazoa; phylum Nematoda; class Chromadorea; order Rhabditida; family Steinernematidae; genus Steinernema; species Steinernema feltiae. Next base: position 12,564 of record MQUG01001852.1, on the reverse strand, counting down.
GTGTTCACGGTGCAGCCGGACATCGATTCGGCACGAGCGTTCTACGCCGATATCAAACGCCGGGCATCTGCGCACGGGCGTAGCCCGCAAGCCATCAAGGTGCTGCTTGGCACCACGGTGGTGGTGGGCATGGACAAGGCAGATGCCGATGCCCAGCTCGTGGCGCTCGGTGAGCTCATCGATGAGGAGCAAGGTCGTGCAATGGTCGAACGCATTCTGGAAGCCGACCTCTCGGGAGTGTCTTATGAGGCCCCCATTCCCACCGCGCTCATCCCCTCATCCAGCAACCGCAACACAACCTATTTCAATGCACTCAGCGATGCCATACGCAGTCATGGCCTGAGCTTGCGTCAGGTGGCCGGGCGCCTGTCGGCCACCCGCATAGGCAATGCGTTCGTGGGCGATGCGCAGCAGATCGTTGACGAGATGGAGACCTGGCTGGAAGGCGCCTGTGATGGTTTCATGGTGCGTCCCACGCATTTCCCGACCTCGCTCGACGTATTCTGCGATCAGGTCGTGCCGGTCCTTCGTCAGCGTGGGCTGATCAGGTCGGCCCCCGCAGCGGGTACGCTGCGCGATGCGCTGGGCTTGCCGCGACCTTCGGTGGCTGGCGGGGAGGTCGCCTAGCATGCGCGCGTTCGCCACACAAAGCTTGCTCGCCTTGACTACCCTCTGGATGTTGTCGGCGCTCATTTTCCTGGGCATCCGCATATTGCCAGGTGATGTCGCCGTCGCCATCCTCGGGCAAGGGGCGACAGAAGAGTCGCTTGTCGCTCTGCGCCACTCCCTGGGCCTTGACTCTAGCGCTTGGCAGCAATACTGGCTTTGGCTGAACCAGTTGCTGCATGGGGAGCTGGGTAACTCGCTGACCACCAATGCGCCGATTGGCCCTGTGCTGCTGGGCCGCCTTGGCAACACGCTAGAACTCGCGCTGTTGAGTACCGCGTTGGTGGTACCTCTGTCCTTGCTGCTGGGCGTGGTGTCGGTCATCCAGGAGGGGCGCGGATTCGACCGGGCCTGCAATGCGGTCGTGCTGTTTCTGCTGTCAATGCCAGCATTCCTCGTCGGTTACATGCTTATCGTCAGTCTTTCGGTAAGCATCGACCTCTTCCCCAGCTTGTCGATCGTGACCCAGGACATGGCCGTCGGTGGGTACCTCTGGGCGATGACCCTGCCGGTGCTGACCCTTACGCTCTCGGTACTGCCCTACATCGTGCGCATGACCCGCGGTGCGCTCCTGGATGTGATGCAGGCGCCCTACATTGAAATCGCGGTGCTCAAGGGGCTGCCTCGCTGGCACATCGTGGTGGTTCATGCACTGCCCAATGCTGTCGGCGTGATCATCCAGACCATTGCGCTGAACGTCGCCTACATGGTCGCGGGGGTGGTCGTTATCGAGCAGATCTTCGTTTATCCCGGTCTCGGCCAGTACATGGTGGATGCGGTGGGCAAGCGGGATATCCCAGTCGTTCAAGTGGTGGCGCTGTTTTTTGGAGCCACCTACATCATCCTCAATCGGTTGGCGGATAGCTTCAGCCGTAACAGCAACCCACGTCTGAAAGGGGAGGCCTGAGATGCCAGCGTCGGAAAGGGCAGCAGGAAGATCCTATCGCCAGGTAGGCCTGATACTGGTAACGCTGGTGGCTGTGCCAGCACTGATGGCACCTCTACTGTCTGGCGGTGACATGGGTAATGTGGTCGGAGCACCGTGGGCGGATGCCAGCCTGCAGCACCCGCTAGGCCTGGATAACTTGGGACGTGACATGGCCAATCGGCTGATGTGGTCTGCACGCACGTCGTTGTGTGTATCTCTGGTCGCCACCTTGTTGGCATTCGTAGTGGGAACGAGCCTGGGGGCGTTGGTCGCTGTCCGGGGACGGTGGGTGGAAAAGGTGGCTGACAGAGTGGTAGACCTGCTCATGGCACTGCCACCGCTGATCTTCGCCCTGGTCGTGCTCTCGATTGCTGGAACCTCGTTGGCATCGCTCGTCTTTACCGTTGCGATCATGTCAGCCACGCGATTCTTCAGGGTGTCCCGCACGCTAGCGGCCAGTGTGGTGGTGCAACCCTACTTCGAAATTGCCATCGCGCGAAAGGAGAGGCTGACCTGGCTCATCTTTCATGAAGTGTTGCCGAACATCGTCAAGCCGCTGTTGGCTCAAAGCGGATTGCAGTTGTGTTCTGCGCTGCTGCTCGTCGCATCGCTGGGCTTTCTGGGGTTCGGTTTGGCGCCTCCGTTGACCGACCTCGGCTCAGTAGTACGTGAAAACGCCCCTGCACTGGGCTTTGGACTCTGGGCACCTTTGTTTCCGGCGATCACCATCGCCTTGTTCATTTCTGGCATCAATCTGCTGATCGATGCTGTCTCGGGTACTCGGTCCAGGAGTTGATCAGTTGAGTGAGAACATATTGAGTGTTTCGGGTCTGACCGTTGAACGAATGGCGAGCAGCCCGCAATCTCGGGAACCTGTCACACGGTTGCTGGACGGCGTCAGTCTTTCATTACGCGCTGGAGAAGTCCTGGGTATTGTCGGCGGCTCGGGGCCGGCAAATCCACGCTTGGCCGAGCTTTGCTCGGCTATGCACGCTCGGGTGTGCGCATCTCGGGCGGCGTGGTGACGTACCGAGGTCGTGATCTTCTGCAAATCCCCGAGCACGAACTGCGCGGAATTCGAGGCGGTGGCATCGCCTATATCGCGCAGAACCCGGCTGGCAGTTTCAACCCGGGCCTAACCATCGGCCGGCAGATCGTCGAGGTGCTCCGCAGACACCGCGCGCTGGATTCGAGATCCGCCAAGACTGAGGCGGCCAAGCTCTTGACGTCCCTCGAACTGCCGGACCCCCTGAAGTTCATGAAACGGTATGCCCACCAAGTGTCCGGCGGGCAGGCGCAGCGGGCGCTCATCGCGATGGCGCTGGCCGGTGGGCCATCCTTGCTGGTGCTGGATGAACCGACCACCGCGCTGGATCCAACGACGCGGGCGACGGTGGTGGCATTGATCACTTCGGTCATCCGCTTGCATGGCACTGCGGCAATCTACATCTCTCATGATCTGGAAGTGGTCAATGCCATTGCGGATAGGATCATACGTCTGGAAAAGGGCGTGTTGATGAGCGAACAGGATGTCGCTGCGTTGATGGAAGAGCATGCCATGCCTAGGCCGTCGCGGTTGCAATCCAGGGTGAAACAATTGCCAGAAGCGCTGCTCGAGGTGACCGACATCCGTGCAGGGTTCGCAACTGCGCAAGAGATATTGCGGGGCGTATCACTGACACTGCGACCGGGCGCCATCGTCGGCCTCGTAGGGCAATCCGGAGGCGGGAAAAGTACCCCTGGCCAGGATCATCTGTGGACTTCATCCCGATTACGAAGGCCATGTCTCGCTCTCTGGACAACGGCTCGACCCGTCCATAAAGCGACGCGCTGCAGAACAGGCACGGCGAGTACAGATGGTGTACCAGTCAGCTGAAATGGCCATGAATCCCCAGCATACGGTCGAGAAGATCATCGGGCGCGTAGTGCACCGTCACTTCGGGCTCGACCGCAAAGCCGTCACGGCTCAGACCGTCACGCTTCTGCAAAAGGTCGGGCTGGACGGTAGCTTTCTTTCACGCACGGCCCGGGAAATGTCCGGTGGCCAACTTCAGCGTATAGGTATCGCCCGTGCCCTCGCGGCCAGGCCTGAGCTGATCGTTCTCGATGAAGTGACATCGGCGCTGGATGTGCAGACCGCGCGCGGCATTCTTCGCTTGCTGCGCACATTGAGCGAACGTGAGGGGGTGGCCTACCTGTTCATCAGCCATGATATGAGCGCGGTGATCGAGCTTTGTGATGAGGTCGCAGTGCTGGATAACGGTGCTGTGGTCGCCGTCGGGAGCCTCGTTCGGTACTCGGCTGCGCTGCGCTGCAAGACCCTCGCAGCGTGGCAACCGTCGCCTGATCCAACGCTTTCGCGAGCAAGCCCGCGCCCACAGGGGGGCTGTAAGGCAAAATCTTTGGGCTGCGCAGAAAGCCTCTGTGTCCGGCCTTGTGTCGCGAAAGGGTCACAAAACAGACGACCAAGTCTTGACTGACCGGCATTGCCCTGGGCACCCCGTCAGCACCGGAGAGATTTTTAAGGTGTCGGGGAGGGCACAGGCCGAGGCGCCGTTGGCAATCCAGGGGGCTGAATGCGCCTGGGCCTAGCGCGCGGGCGTCAACCCATAGCGTGGGCCCTGCGTAGTCGAGCAACTCCTTCGTGGTCCTCATCGAGTTTGCCGCGCCCTCCAACCTGCTGGAGATCGGTCCGGAAGGGAATTCGCTGCCGGACACTCGCACGTGAGACCATTTGCTGATGTGAAGACCTGACGCTTCGAAATCGTCCAAGACTCTACTTTAAATGGGAAAATCTTTTTCACTGAGGTGGTAGGCGGGTATGTTTTGATTTATCAAAATTAGACTAAATAACAGTGCAATCATGTTTATGAGTTTCACAATAAGAAGTTACTCGCGCAATGTTTCGTTTATCTTAGCTATATTAAAACCTGCTATCCCGGCTGTTAAATTTCTTGGCGGTATAGCGAGGGCTTTCTACGTTCTGCTGTCAGATCTAAGTATGTTGAATTATGCATGTCGCGACCTCAACGGCTATGGGCCACACAAATCATTATTGCGATGGCGGGGTAGTGTTAGTATATCAGTGAAATAGCGACGCCTGCCTTCCCGTGTTACGGCGGCGATTGAGATTCCTGAGTTCGGTCTTTTTTCTATCCGATATAATGGAGGTCGAATTTCTTTTTAATGGGCCGGGCTACAGTGAAAATAATAGAAAACCAGCACTCCAAAAGATCTGGCAAGCTATAAGTGCTGGTGAAAGTTATACTCAGCTGTCCTAATAGATACGATTTTTTGCGGTTTTTTTGATTAGTTTTTTTGTTGGTTGTGGATGGGTTGCACCCGGTTGACATGCTAAGCAAGCTGATGAATGTTTGGACCTACCCTGAAGGACAAACTCATGTCTAAACTCGCTGAATTTCGTGCCCTTGAGCAAAAGCTTGCGGCGCAGCTGGCCGAGCTGGATAGCTTGAAAAATGACAACGCTCTTAAGCTCATTCACCCGACGGAAGCCGCGTCTGGCGTCTATGGGGCCAAACAGAGAAGGTGAGCGGCAGCTATCGACCCATGCCAGTCGCTAAAATAACGGGTTTAGTGAGCGCGACGCGCACTCTGTGGGAGCGGGCGTGCCCGCTTCCACAAAGATTGCTGTTCGGCTGACCGGCAGCATGGGTCGATTGCAGCCGGTCATCGATGACCTGTTCCGACCCAAAGCAGCCCTCAGGAAGGGCAGGATTCAGCCAGAAGCAGGCGCTTAAATTCATAAGCGAGATGCGCCTCCACGTTTCTGGCGCTCATCACGATCTCTGGGATCGCTAAGCCCCTCTACCTCGTAACAAAGTTTTACATCTCATGGAGAGGCCTATATGATCGGGTGCTGGAGATGGCATTCCTCCACTTACCAACCGCTGCGCCTATAGCAGCTGATGATGCCTACAGACGCCTGATCAAGACAGGTCTGTAGGCGTTCGCGCGCAGAATCCCCCTTTTTTGGTCAGGCCCACTTTCTTTTGTGTGGCTGATCTCATGTCAAAACTCAGAAAACCCGAACAACTCGATCTGCTTCCCTATATCGGGAAATGGCTGGTGCTTGCCAGTGCCGTGGCGCTTCTGGCGGGATCGGCATCCGCGCTGTTTCTGTTCTCCCTCGATCACGCGACCCAATGGCGCGAAAGCCACCGCTGGGCCATCTGGCTGCTTCCCCTTGCAGGCTTTGCGGTGGGGCTGGTTTACCACCTGATCGGCAAGCCGGTAGACGCGGGCAACAACCTGTTGATCGACGAGATTCACGATCCGAAGAAAACCGTGCCCTTGCGCATGGTGCCGCTGGTGCTGGCGGGTACGCTGATCTCGCATCTGTTTGGCGCATCGGTCGGACGCGAAGGCACCGCCGTGCAAATGGGTGGCGCGCTGGCCGATCAGATTACTCACCTGTTTCGCCTACGCCGCGAAGATCGCCGAATCATGCTCATGGCAGGCATCAGCGCAGGTTTCGCTTCGGTCTTCGGCACACCGCTGGCCGGAGCAATATTTGGCCTCGAAGTGCTCGCCATCGGCCGCATGCGCTACGACGCGTTGTTCCCGTGCGTGGTCGCCGCCATCGTCGCTGATCAGGTCGGGCTGCTCTGGGGCGTTGCACACACTCACTACATCATCGGCGAAATCGCGCCCGTGCAGTTCTGGACAGTGATGGCAGTGGTCGCCGCCGGCATCGTGTTCGGGCTCGCGGGGCTGCTGTTCGCCACCGCCACCCATACCCTTGGGGCGTGGATAAAGAGGCTGATTCCCTACTCGCCCTTTCGTCCCGTACTCGGAGGGATCTTGGTAGCCACGGCGGTGTGGGCACTGGACGCTTATCAGTATATCGGCCTGGGCATCCCGAGCATCGTTCAGTCCTTTGCAGCCCCCGTGGCCCCCTGGGACTGGCTTGGCAAACTTGCGTTTACCGTAGCCTCACTCGGTACAGGCTTTAAAGGTGGCGAGGTCACGCCGTTGTTCTACATGGCGCGATGCTGGGCAATGCCCTTGCGCCGCTGTTGCACCTGCCGTTCTCGATGCTTGCTGGCATCGGCTTCGTCGCTGTCTTTGCCAGCGCCGCAAACACCCCGCTGGCGACCATTGTCATGGCCATGGAGCTGTTCGGCCCCGATATCGCCCCTCTTGCCGCGATTGCTTGTATCGCCAGCTACCTGGTGTCGGGCCATACCGGCATCTATCACGCCCAGCGCGTGGGTCAAAGCAAGCATCGTGGTGTCCTGCCCGCTGATATCCGTCTTTCGGAGATCAAGACCTTTCACGCACAGCGCAACGATGCGAGCACAGCCAACCCGGTCGTCGAGGATAAGCAGAAATGAGTGAGTCAAAACCGAATCGCTTAACCCTGTTGCAGCTGTATTTTCCAAGTGCGAGCCGTGCTCGTGTGACCCGCTTCTGGCACCGATTCAGTGCTCCTACACTCGCCCAACACCTGTTGAGGGTGGCCACTGCGGCGAAAATCGAGCAGGTGATTCTACGCACTGTGGCAGCAGGCTATCTGCCTGGTCAGCGCTTTTCGCATTATCACCCTGAGCTTGGCGGGATGCGTCATCCTCAATGCCTGGAATTGCTGGATACCGAGGATCGGTTACGTGCCTTCCTGAGGGATCACTCCGAGGAGCTGCGCAAAGTTCGTGCAGTCCTGATGCTGTGCGAGCTGCCAATTACGGACGGCTAGCCGGTCAGACGTAAGGGGTGGCCTCTCCCTAACCGGCTGCATAGCTCATCCAGGATTGAGGGTTATGGATGGACAAGCAAGGCTGCAATTCAGCGCTGCTGGAATGACTGAAAGTCGCTTGCCTGAATGCTTCGACGGGTGCCGTCAGGAGCAAAGGCGTTCAGGCCAGTCCTCCCTCACCTTCTGACTTGAAACGGTCTCAGGCGAACGTCCGCAAAGGGTCGAAAGCAGCCTGTTGCCACTGACCGCATTCGACCCATAGCGGCATGTACATGCGGGTGAACAGTGGGCTGGCCAGTGCCGCCTCTAGCCAGGCGCTCATCACCCGTGCCGCTGCTCGTTGCAGCGGATTCTTGCGGCGCAGCGCCTATATCGGTCTTGATGACGCCCAGCGCATACAACTAGCTGTTGGCGTTCAGTCGGCGCAGGTCCTCGACTTGCAGGCCGAACAGTGCCGAGCGGCGACGTCCGCCACCACTCCTGGCGAGCAACAGCAGGGCGCGATCGCGGATATAGCGCAGACCGTCAGTGCAGGTGGCGAGCATAGCCTGCAGTGGTCCGCGCACGATGGCCGTTATCTTCCTCGCCGCCACCCTCGACGCGCTGGGCTTTACGGGCTTCGCGCAAGGTCTTCACTCCAGCGCATCACGTGACTCCAGCTAGGATCCATGTCGGGACGAGCCAAGGGGGGGACGACGATGGACTGCACAGCGGCCGCGGACAGCAGAGCGCGCCATCGACGCGCGCCCGGCCACAGCGCAGTTGCAGCCACACTAACCAATAGGCAAGGTTACTCTGACAACTGCGTACGTTATTCGCAGCGGTACCAGCGGCAATGAACACCTGGGCGGTCGAGCTGGTGTCAAAGCCAAGGTTCGCGCCAGCGGGGCTCGCCGCGCACCAATCGCTATGATGTGTATTATTCATTACGTTCAACGTATTATAAACATCATTATTTGGCTATTACGTCGGATAAGATTCAATTATCAGACCTAAATGGTTGGAGGCTAGGGCATGGCAGTGGGCGTACCAGAAAACGACGTGTTTGCCGCCGCGGACGCGGTCCTCGCCCGCGGCGAGAGGCCGACGGTGGAGCGGGTACGCCTTGAGCTGGGGCGCGGCAGTCCGGCCCGGGTCGGTACCTTGCTGGATCAATGGTGGGAGCAACTGGCCGCCCGGCTGCGCGGCGAAGCGCGCCTGCCGGGCCTGCCGGCGGAAGTAGCGCAGGCCTTCAGGGCGATTTGGCAGCAAGCCACTACCCTGGCCCAGGGCGTGGCGGAGCAGGCACTATCCTCCCAACGGCAAGTGCTGAACGAAGAGCGCGAAGCGGTGGGGGCGCTGGAAGCCCGTGCCCGGCTGGACGTAGCGCAGGCGCGCCAGCAGGCATCTGAGGCCGTTAGCGCACGGCAGAGCGTGGAGAGCCGCCTGGCCGGCCTGGAGCAACTGTTAGCCGAGCGCCAGGCACAAATCGATGACCTGCGTGCGCAGCGCGACGAACTTCAGGCGCAGCGTGACGAATCTCGCGCTGACGTGGCCAAGGTGCGTCAGCTACTGGACGAAAGCCGTGAACAGGCCGAGCAGGCTCGTGAGGCACAACAGCTCTACACCCGTGATGTCGAGGATCGAGCTTATCGTGAAATCGATCGGGCTCGCGAGGATAGTAAAGGGCTGGCCATCCAGCTCAAGGATGCCAATGCCCGCATGCTCACCTTGCAACAGTCGCTACACGCTGAGCAGCGCCAGCTGGCTGAAGCGCGTGAGCAGCGTGCAACTGCGGAGGCACAGAATGAGGCGCTGAATCAGAATCTCAGTCAGATGCACCAAGCCGCTGCGAAAGCGGAGGCGCATAGCCACGCCCTGCAACACAGCCTCCAACAAATGCAGACTCTGCTCGCCGAGACTCAGTACAGCGCCGTGGCACAGCAGTCGCGTGCCGATACCCTGGAGGCACAACTCGAGCAACTTCAAGAGGCACTTAAGAAGAAGCCTCAACGCAGCCGCCCCTGATATGCCACGCGGCCCCCGCGCCTGACTACACCGAACTCTCCATAGCCTCGATTGCCGGAAAGCCGCCCCATGAACCATGATGACTTGAAGTTCGCCGATGACCGTCCAATTCTATTGAAGAAATACGACCTCCTCGATCGCGCCGGGTTTGCCCAGCGGCTGGCACTGGCGATTAGCTCGTGGAAAAATCAGGAAAGCTTGGTGATCAGCCTGACGGGGGGCTGGGTAGTGGCAAGAGTTCGATCAAAAATATGACTCTGGAGCAGCTCGAAGCAGACCAGAGCTGCCAGGTGATCGAATTCAATCCTTGGCAGTGGGCTAGCCAAGAGAAATTGAGCAGCGCGTTCTTCGAAGAAATCTCCCGTGTCGTACAGCGCCAGGATGCCGGCGGTAACGATAAAAAGCTTGCCAAGCTGTTGCGTCATTATGGCCGGTACTTGAATGCCGGCGCCGGCGTACTCAGCACGACTGCTAAATGGACGCCGGTGTTGCTCGGTTCGGCGCTGGTGACTACCGCGCTGGCCAGTGTGGCCGAAGGCGACGCGGCAAAGGTGACAATATGGCTCCTCAGCGCCGCTAGCTGGCTTGGTACCCTTGCGCCGCAGATGAAGAAGCTCGCCGGGGCGATGACCAAGCACTCCAAACGTCTCGATCAGCAGGCAAAAGACAATGAACTGACCCTCGGAGAAATTCGCACTGAGCTGCAGACACTCTTGAGCGCGCGTACTAAGCCGCTGTTGATCGTGCTGGATGATCTGGATCGGTTGTCGGCCGATCAAATGAAGGCGATGTTTCAGCTAATTAAGGCGCACATGGATTTTGCCAATGTCGTCTTCCTGCTGCTGTTCCAGCGCGATACGGTCGAGAATGGACTGAACCAGGTAGGCTTCAATGGCGCAGATTACCTGGAGAAGATCATCCAAGCCCCTCTCAGCGTACCGACCATTGCAAACAATCAGCTGCAGACGATCTTGTTTAGCCGGTTGGACGCTATCTTGACCGACGAACCGCAACTGCAGGAGCGCTTCGACAAAGAGTACTGGGAGAAGACGTTCGAGCGCGGGATGCGACCGTTCTTTCGCAATCTACGTCACGTTTACAGGTACACCTCGACCTTGGCTTTTCACTGTCGCCTGCTGCGCGGCACCGAAGTGGCAGAGGTCAATGCGGTCGATCTGTTTGCGTTGGAATGCCTACGAGTGTTTGCCCCGGAGACTTACGCTGAGCTACCACGGTACAAAGCGTTGTTGACTGACAGCGAGCCGTACGCCCGGAAGGATCAGCCACAGCAAGTGCGCGTAAACCAGATAATCGATCAGCTGGTCAACCTGGCACCTTCTCCTCATCAATTTGCCATACGGCAATTGCTTCAATCGATGTTCCCCACGCTGGAGTGGGCGTCGACCAACATCTTCTACGATCAAACAGACCAACTGCGTTGGTTGGCCCGCTCACGGGTGTGCTGCGATCAGGTGTTCGACCGCTATTTCGAGCTCTCAATTCCTCTGACGGACATCCCAATTCGTTGCTTCACGAACTTGGCAGACGCATTACCGATCCGGTGGCCTTTACCGCACTGCTGATCGGTCATGAAGAGGAGCGTCAGGCGGAAATCCTGCAGCGACTTCTCGGCCTGGTGGACGAGTTCCCCCTCGATCAGTCGCTCGCGGTGGTGCAGACTTTGCTGCGCGCCGGCGATCATGTTGGACGGCGCATGTCCTTCACCAACTGGTCGCCGCGGCTGCAGGTCACCCGTCTGCTGAGACTGTTCCTTGAACGGCATAAACAGGAGCGCACCCGCAGCCAATTGGTTATCGAGGCCTTCGCCGCGGTGCCGGGCTTGGTGGTCATGGAACTGTTGCTGGGAGGGGAGTCTGCAATGCGCCGCCAGGGTGATGTCGGCTATCTCGACGATGCCGGACTTGAGCAGTTAAAAGCCCTCTACGTCGAAGCGCTGCAACAGAAAGCAGAACGCGACCCGGATGCGTTCCTGGCTGATGAGAACCATGCCTCCTATCTCATCGACTTGAACCGTTACAGTGTTGGTGGTAATGGCGGGCGCCGCTGGGTCGAGTCCCACGTCACCACTCAAGCCCGCTTCCTCCTCTTCGCACGAGGACAGGTCAATTTCCGGACCTCACACAGTGGTGGTCGCTCGAACCGCACCGACTACATCTCATTCACCGCATTGGAACAGATGATGGGATTGGCGCGCTGCGCTGAGTGGCTTGATCACCTCGACGTCGGCGCAATGAATACTTGTGAGCTGGAGACGCTCAGGCTGCTTGAAGATGCTTTGGCCCGACACGCCCGGGGAGAGGCAGAGTCTTGGAGTGACTGACCCTCGCGGATCATCGCTTTAACCAACCGGGCCGTGCACAACATACAGGACCGCGCTAATGGACGGCAGCTAACTACCTCATTCAAGTTAGCAGTCACATTGCGGGGTAAACGGTGGTAGCCCGCCTAACGGACCAAGGCGGTACCGCGCCAGCAGCATCGCCTAGAGTATTCGGTGTGCGCTCTTGCCTAGGCGAACCGGACTTCAGGCAATGGATCCTCCTTGGCTTCGACCATGACGCGAGCGAGCTCTCCGCAGGGTTCGGTACGGTTTGCGCTGAGGCTGCGAGCCAATTGCACACACTTGGTCCTGACAATCGAAATAGTAGCGGCCTCATACCCGAGGTCGCCGGTCGCGTCATAGCGTGTGCAATCAAACACCACTGGCAGTGTATCGATCAATGACCCGGATTCCTCTGCGGAGAGCCGACCGCGCTCAAGCAACATACGCAATGACTCGATGATTTCCGGCAGTGCGCTCAGGCGCTGCGGGCCAAAAAGCATGACAAGCAAGCTCACCAGGCGGCGGGTGATGGGGCTGTCCACTCGCGTGCGCCATTCGCGGATCGCATAAGCGGCATAGCTTACGAACTTGGCATCTTGGTGCTGCAACGCCTGCCGCAAAGTCTTCTCGACAAGGGAGGCAACAGGATCGGTATCGGCGAAATAGATGTATGCGACCAATGCTCCGGGTGCTTGGACTTCTCGGTAAAATAAGTCGAGCTGGGCGAACATCGCTTCGCTGGGCAGGCCTCCCAAGTGAGGCGCCACAACTAGACCCAACGCTTTACTGATCAGTATCCCTTTCCTTTGCTCGCCACCGCGCGAGAACGCCATTTCCAGCTGGCTTTGCGCTTTCGGCCGCCAGCGTGTCATCAGCTCGAAGTAACGTTGGGCCTGCTCGGCGGCG
>MQUG01001846.1:0-10463 GCA_007213375.1 Steinernema feltiae | reverse complement strand
AGTAATTAATTGAACTTTAAATTTAAGATCTGTGAAAATTCTAAATTTCTGTTTTGAGGCAAATTTGATTTTCAATCCCTGTTCAATCCAATTTAATTCTCGATTTAAATTTTCACACAAGAATCATTGTCGTCATATCAAAAAGACCATATTGAATATAACATCATTTGTGGCATCTGAAGCAAAATTTACCATTTTTTATTAAATTTTTGTCAGTGGATTCCGAAACCTTTGGCATTTCTTTTAAAACAACAAGATTGAACCTAATTTTAATACGTATTTTAATTGAATGTTAACTAGAACATGCCAATTAACAGAGTTTTGATTTTTGCTCCAGATTTGTGAAGCTAGGGACTAGTGACTTCTGTAGCAAATATTCAAATTTTGGTTGTTTAAGACGATACATTATTTTAATTCAATTTTTGCCATTGTACAGTCGTGTACAGTCCTATGTAGTAATGTAAATTTCCAAAAAAAGTTTCCAAATTTACCAAATTTGTGACTATTAGGTCAAGTTGTACTGTTCAAATTTTCGATGTTTAAAACAAAACAATGTTTTAGTCATATTTTTGAGTGTGTCCTTTGGCATTTGAATTAAAACTAGAGGTAATCTAATTTTTAAGTCGTATTATTGATTTAATGTATACTAGAATATGCCAATAAACATAGTTTTGATAATTATTAATACATTAATAATAAAGATATTAAATCAATTTTTGCCATATTATATTCGTGTACAGGCAAAGAATTGAAGCCCTGAAAGGGCACCAGTCGAGTCGCCATTACTTTCAGGGTTTCAATTCTTAAGGTGCGCAACGTCAAGGAATACTTTGAAATGCTACATTTCTAGCATTGGGACATTGGACAAATATTTTCATTACAAATTACAAAGCTTTCAAAACATTTTTGTCTTGGGGATTACCAAACAAACGCTCAAACTGGCGCTCAAGTTTTCGGTTCATTTTACCTTCAGCTATTAAAAAAAATTTGCCGAACGGTAATCGGCGTTTAAAAATGCATACTTTGATCTTGAATTCTGAAGCAAAATAAAACGATTTTCAATGTATTTTTTTTGCATAGCTACTCGATGCGCTTAGCTCCTCCGAGCTCGACATGCTTATCAAGTTTATTAAATTTCGTGCATTTACTCTATTCAGTGTTTATTGAGACCACAATAAAAAACAAAAAAAATAAAACCGCTTCCGGTTCCCTTTCTTGTCACAACTTGGAAATAAATACATTTCGTTACATTAAATACAAATACATACATAAATACATGTTGTTTGTTGGTTTTTGTTTTGATTTTTGTAATCTTTTCCCGGTCTCTTTAAAGTTTTCCGTTGTAACGTGTGCTGCTTTTGTAGATTTATGTTCTGTACACTACAATTGCGTACTTGAAAATGCATTTTGTGTTTGTGGAAAATTGATAAAACAACTTGTTTAAACTTTTTTTACATCGGTATTTGGATGATTTAGCGATTTTCAGCAGGGCATTTGTTGAGGATCGTGTAATATCAAACTGTCAAAAATCAATTTCTTTTATTTTCTGGATTGATGCTCTCAGACCAACAAATCGCTGCAATTTTTTACAACGTGCTGTTTGGTTTCTTGGTTTTTGGACATACACGTACAAATCCACATTTCGAATTGTTCATTATTTACCATACAGTCTTGTTCATCCATGTGGATTGAAATCAAAACACAAGTTTTTCATAAGAGCGCTAATTTTTGTAGAAAGGTTATAATAAAACTCCTTAAAATAAGTTTTGTGCTATTTGTTTTTGCCTCGTTAACCGTAGATGACAATGTTTCTTTTTGCCTTTGCTGTTATATCGAAGCTTGATGGCAAACACGCAAAAATAACCGAGCAATTTCACAATTTCACGGGCAATTGCAATCTTATTTGATAAAAATTAAAATTTGGTTGTATAAATTTTTTTATTAAAAAAAAACTCCAACGCTTGCTAAATACAAAATATTTTTTTATAGCAAACTGGCCTGGCGTCTAAACAACAATTTTGCTAAACACTGTAGTGCGTACACTAAATACAGATACAAATTGTAGTTTGGAAATTGTTAGTTTTCCTTTTTAATTTTTTTTGGCCACAACTACCCCGATTTTTGGTCCGATTCATTGGGTGAATCCTGAATTCGAATAGTTAATGAATTTTTGTAATTCACTGATCCGGACAATTCAAATTTCGTTCACTTGCATCATCATAGGGAGCAAGGGAAAAAGACCCCCGAGAATTTTCAATCGGTGAATAGCGATCTATGGGCGTTAATTTAAAAATTAAAATTTTGGAAGCTGCCGAAATAATTAAAGTCGTGCTTCAGCAACATAATTATTTTAATTTTTTGTTTTTGTTGTCATCCATCTCGAAATTGCTGATTTGGTTGTTGGCATACATTAATTTTGCTTATACAATCAAAACCTATTTTTACGTCATCCTATGACGTCAAAGGGGCTTTTAAGGCAGACGGTTTGAATCACATTTTGCCAATTCATAATTGTTTTTTTTTGTCTTTTTGAAAAGTAGGCTACCATCCTGAAAATCTTGAAATTGGAATTTTCATATTCGCACTTGACAGCTCAGAGTGGGCGCGGTGGCTCTTTTTTTAATAAGTGGCTCAGTGCGGACGGAAACCAAACTTTTTTTTAGTTTTTGCATTATTATAGAGGGGTCGCGTATATAAAGAGAAACCTGGCAGAAAAGATTTGGTTTGTTTTGGTTGAAGAATCAAATATATTTAAATTTCCTACGAACAAATTGTTTAATTTTTTGTTCACAATGTGGGAATTCCATATTCTAAATTGGTAAAGCTTTGGACTTAACACGAACAACATTTTGAACCACGAGGAAAACTCGTATGCGCACGTCTGGTAAGAGTGAAATGTCACAAATGAAAAAAGGTTTTTTGAGAGCCGCCACCTGTGCCAATAAAAATGACGTTTGTGATTTGTTCAACAGAGTATTGAAACGACTGATAATTATGAACGAAAAAACGCACAGCAGAAGTAAATCACATTTAAAAAAATACATCTAAATTGGTAAATGAACCAGGGGTGCGGAATGCGCTGCGTTTTAGATTTTTTTGATTAAAGTCATTGTTTTCTATATTTGCGCTAAAAAGGCGCTCAATCTTATCTTTCGCAAACATGCGGTCATGCTTGGCTTCGCTGTTTCGTCCACCCAACTGTATGTCTAACATCGCTCGCTGTATAACGCCCAGGTAGGATTTTTCAATTTCAATTTTAGTTTTTGCCCTGCTTTACTGTTCCTTGCTTCTTCATGGCTATAACAGGAAAATGCTTGTCATGTCTAAAATCAACAATAATTGCAATCGAAAATGCAATCTTTTTTTATTTTTGGATCATACATACATATCAGTCTAGCAATTTGCAATGGTTTTAAAAATAACAACATGGTGAAAAAGTGTTTCACTGGGGCAATTTTCTTTTAACCGGAGAGAAATTCTCAAACTCTCAAAAATCAATTTCTTCTTTAATTCCTCAATTTCTTTAATTTTTTTGGATCCCGGTTGACAGACCAACAAATCACCGCGATTTTTTACAACTTCTTTTCCTTTAGATTTCTTTTAGCGTTTTGAACTGTGAATACCCGAATAATTAAACTTGAGCTTTAGAAACTATAAATGCGTATTTTACATTTTTGTTGTCGGCAGGGTTTTTGGCTCTACTAGCGAATCGGGGCCAAAAATAAATTAGAGGGGCCACAATTCGGAATAAGGGCCAAAACTAAAAAACTAAATCAGAGAGGCCAAAATGTGGAATGAGGGCCAAAACATTTTTAACTTGTCCGCATACCATTTTATATCCCAAAACTAATGCTTTACAAAGAACACAAAAAATCGGGTATATTTTACATTAGCCGTCCCAATCCACAATAGCCGTCCCTACCGACAATATTGCTCGCTGCGCTCGCCCAAAATTCACTAGGCAAACCCTGCCGTAGCTCCTCCTGGGCCTAAGCCTGCTCTTACTACGAAGCCATCAATAATGAATTGGCCGGTTTTCTGACTTAGTTATGGCCCCTCTACATTGTGTCCGGAAAGTTCTGTGACGCGACAAACCAGTTCAATTTCTTTTGTTTTTTTGCTAGTTTTCTCGCTGTAATTTTTATAATCGTGTTTTTCATCTTTTTTTGACTTACAAATATCG
The DNA here is from genome assembly GCA_007213375.1 of Steinernema feltiae. Taxonomy (NCBI): domain Eukaryota; kingdom Metazoa; phylum Nematoda; class Chromadorea; order Rhabditida; family Steinernematidae; genus Steinernema; species Steinernema feltiae. The sequence continues at coordinate 6,280 of MQUG01001846.1, read as the reverse complement.
TTTGCTTACAGCTAGTACAGCCGGGCTTTTCTATTCTCTCCTGAAATGGTCATTTTTTGTTCTTGGCATACATTAATTTTGCTTTTATGGTCGGAACCTATTTTTTTTGTCATACGATGACGTCATAGCGGTTTTAACAGCACACATAAAAAAGTTTTTAACGTCCAGACGAAAATTCTTGTAAAATTGAGGGCCTTTTATGTATGTTTATTTTCCGGTTCCGGTGCAAACATTTTTATTTCATTTTTTGCCTTGTTCCACTCACAAAATCTACAGAACAATTTATTATTTTTAAAAGGAATTGTTTGTTTGTAACGATTGAACTGTTACAAAATGACTAAAAAGCACAAAAAAAGAAAATCAAAGATATCTTTGCGTATCGCATCAATCGCCCAATATCCGCCCATTTTAAAAAACATTCATTTTTGCTTTATTCCCAAGCATACAATTTCATTTGAGGTCACAAAATCAGATTTAGAACACTATTTGATTTTAAAACCGTCAAAGCCCAATGTATAAATAGTTTTTTTTGGATGTCTTACACAACTTTTCGTTAATGCTTCAATCCGAAATTGTTCTTGAAAATTTTAAAGCTTTTCAATTTTGTTGTCCTTCAGGTCTACATATTGTCCTTTTGTTGTCAAACATCGAATTATCAAAACATTTTTTGTCCTGGTGATGAACAAACTGACCTTCGCCAAAGGCGTTTTTTTAATTTTCGACAAATTTAAGATTTTTTTTGCAAAATCGTTCTTTGTTGACTTCAAAATCGGTCGTTCAATTTTTGGTTATAAACGGAGGCTTCGCGCGCGAATCGCGCTTAAAAGCTGGGCACAAAGCGCAATGTGGAAGATGTTTTTATTTTTAAGTTTTGCGTAGAGGTGAACGCTTGCGGTTCTAAATTCAAAAGCGTTTGGCAATGAGCTCGGAGATTCATCGGTCATCGGAGTCCTTCAAAGCTTCACAGTTGAAAAAGTCAAAAATATTGTTGATGTTGTGGCTGACCCTGCGCGCGCTTAATTTGAGCAATTTTTGTTGCTCCTTACTACTCCGAAGACGCTACACTTCTCAATCCTTTTGGCCGAAGAATTAAGAAATGCAGAGACTCCGGCCGGCATCGAACACCCAACCCACCTGTTGGCCAGACAGATGAGGGGAGCGCTTGGTACCATTCGGCTATTCGAACATGGTTGATCTGTGGGCGAAGTGCGTATATATCGCGACGTTTGCATTAAATTTAGTTGCAGGTTGCTTGCAGAAGTTTCCCACGTTTGTGGGACATGTTTTTGAGGGCAAGCAGGCCTCAAATCCCTCCAAATCATGATAAATCAGCGATTTGATTGAGTTTCCATCATTTTGGCTCTGTTTGAGCTCAGATTGCTTCAAATTGTCCCAAAAACAGTCCCCGCACGTCCAGAGCATTCTGTGCTCACTCATTTGCTCGTATTTCATCCCCAAAAGAACCAAAAACCAACGCGCGCGCGTTCACCCGTGCCGAGAGAGTCAGACGAACAGAGAGCAGAAAAAATATTCGTGTTTTTGGTCGCGGCGGGATCCAATTGGACATTTTGGTATTTTCTCGAGGAATTTTCTTGGCTCATATGGCTCAGAACTATGCGAGTGTGATTTTTAAAAGCTCGGAATATTATTCCGCGTCGAATGAGCTATCACCAGTCCTCGTGCGACTCTCGAACGACCGGTCGCGCGCGCGCCGCCAGACAGAGGGAAAGGGCGTAGTGTATTGCGTGACGTGACGCACACACAGATTCCGCGTTCAGTTTTATTTATTAGTAGATTCTACATCCGACCTTTAGAACTGTCCATTTTTACATTTTCTTGGCAACTTCATCAATCAACCGTACATTAATTACGGTAATTTTCTCATAGCGAGGAAGCAGGGATGATTGCAAACTGTAAAGGAGCAAACAGATCGCTGAATCTAGCAAACCAGGACTTTTTTTGTCGACCTCCCTGGTAGAAAATTAACCAGAAATGATTTGAAATGGAAGCGTTCAATTTTTTATATTAGGAGTAACATACAGAACACATTTTTCAAATTACTAGCACTTGTTCTTCAGTGCAGGTCACTACAATTGTTTTATACTTATTCTTCCTTTATTTTACTATTTACATTTTTTACTGCTATTTGAATACTTTCATACTATTTTTGAAATGTTTTATTTTAATTTTACGATCTCGTGCATCGGTGGCGAATGGTAGTCGCAATCTATATGCCTAGAACTGAAATTTAAAAATTCAAATTTCTATGAATCTGTTACTTGAGTTACGCAAAAATTTTAGCAAAATTTACAAGAAGACAATTTATATTTTTGACGGGGGACTGAGGAATCATTTAACTTTAACAATTTTTGTAAATATAAGGCGTAATCGTATTGTAATTTTAATTTTTGAGCGCTAGTCTAGTTTTATCGCTAGTTTATCTCTAGTTTATAAAAATCTAGTTTTAAAGTTTAAAGATTAAATTAGATTTTAATCGAATTTTTGCCAGATTAAAGTCATGTAATTTAAATTAAACTTTTATGTCAATTAAACTTACATTTTCTGCCTGTACTAATATAGGTGATTTCGTCAATCATTTGCTATTTTAATTGGCTGTAGATCGTTTAAATCATTTTTTGACAAAAAAAAACAAACAATTTCAGTTTTCTCTTGTAATCTTTCCTATTTTTCCTACACCCGAAATGCAGTTTGTTTCACACAAAATTCAATTGAACTTTTCAACTTCAAGCTTTATTTTATTTTTGCAAAGGGATAGTTCGGTATTTCAGACTCGAAATGGCATTGTTTTTTTACTCAATCTTAAAATTGCCACAAAAAATTTAAAGGAAATGTCTGAGCAGGTCTGTTCACTCAATTGCGTCTTAAATACAGTTAACCGCTCGACGAGCGACACTTTAAAGTTTTTGGTTTTGTTTAAAGCACAATTACAACCAAATCAATAAATTCTAATTAAATTTGCTTTGCAAATTTTTGGAAGCTATAAGTTGACTATCTCTGTAAATTGGTGGCATTTGCATACAATAACAAATTCTTAAAAGACGTAAGCCGTGAGTTATAGCTTATAAATCAATCTCAAGTTAAATTTTTGAGCGGATAAGGCTTATTCAACTGTTTCAGCGTTAAAACCATTTTTCTTGTCGTGTACAGTTTCAGAAATGCAAGTTTTCAAACTGAAGCAAAATTTACGAAAATTGTGATGCTGGCACTACGTAGTGACTCCTTTGAAATTTGTGATGCTGCTGACTTCTGTAGCAACTACTCAAAGTTTGTATGTTTAAGACAAAACATTATTTTTGTCCTTGTCATTGACTCTGGCATTTGTATTAACACAACTAGATTGAATCTAAGTTTTTAATCGTATTTTTGATTAAATGATTTCATGATTTAATATTTAATGTATATTTACTAGTATATTTACAATAAATAGTTTTGATCTTTAATACAGAAAAATATTAAATCAATTTTTGCCATATTATATTCGTGTACAGGTGTGTGTTTGGCAAAGAATTGAAACACTGAAAGTGCACCAGTCGAGTTGTAACTGCTAAGCTGCGCAAAGTTAAGGAATATTTTGAAATGCTGACAGTTTTTTCAAAATATTAAAGTTGGCAATTATTTTTTATCTTGATTAGTCCATAGAAGATCTGCGACAGTCGCTTGTAAATATTTTTTGTCGAGGATTACCAAGGAAACGCTCAAACTGGCGCTCCGGTTTTTGTTTTAATTTGTTATTTAAAAAAATATGCATTTGCGGAACGGTTGACGTTTTCTTGATCTTGAATTCTGAAACAAAATAATCCGATTTTCAATGTATTTTTTGCATTAATTTTGGGTTAAGACGTTCTGAATTTTGTTCTATTTTGCATTCATTCTTAGAATTCCACAAAAGCCAAATTTAAACAATTTGTTTTAAATGCGAATCGATTAGACTGATTTGAGGTGTCTTTGTAGGTTGTAATTTTTGCAGTTTGTACATCCGACCTTTCGAAGTGTCTTTCGAAGAAGATTTTTTTTAAGACGATGAACGTTGTAAAAGTTTTGAACTTTGTTTTTGGCAACTTCATCAATCAACCGTACATTAATTACGGTCGTTTTTTCATAGTGAGAATAGTGAGGAAGCAGGGATGATTGCAGTCTGGAAAGGAGCAAACAAATCGCTGAATCTAGCAAACTAAAACTATTTTATGTCGACCTCCCTGGTATAAACATTTGCCCGATATGATTTGACTTTTCTTATTGATGGGAAGTATTCATTTTTCTAATCTTTAGAGAACACAGAATATATTTACAGAATACACAATGCTGCAGTTTTGGCTGCATCGCCAGGTTGCGAGAAACCATTTTTCAAGGTCAGACGCAATAACTGCAAAGTGGAAAGAAGCTGGATGACGAGAGAAGCAAATTTTTGAACATGAGATTTGCGGAAATATAAGAGAAGATAATAAAAAAATAAGAGAGAAAACATTTCAAATTGGAGCAAAATTTGCAAGAAGACAATTTCTATTTTTGACTGGAGACTGAGGAATCATTTAATTTTAACTTTTTTGTAATTTTAACGCCTAATCGAAATGTGATTTAATTTATTTTATTTTTGTATACAGGTAAAATCATATAGTTATAAGACTTTCCGGTGGAGCTAGCGCTGCAGGAGGGGGAGCTGGCAATGGGATGGAATTCTTCGAGACTCTCTTCACTGGATTCGAGGTAACGAAATGTAATTTTAATTTTTTTGCATTAAAACTGCGAATTTCTTTGTTTTTTTTTTCGTATTTTTGTCATTGGACTGAGGAAACTTTAACACCAAAAGTTTTGAACTTTGTTGGTTTTTGTTTTGTTATTTTGTTTCGTTTTTTTGGTATCATACGGTGCGTGTTGGGGAAACAAATTTTTGGCTTCACCAATCAACCGTACATCAATTAGGGTTGTTTTTTTGTGAACCTTCATAGTGGGGAATCAGGGATGATTGCAGATTGGAAAGGAGCAAACAAATCATCGCTGAATCAAGAAAACGAAAACTCGAACAAACACTTTTTTGTCGACCTCCCTGGAAAACTAGCCAGTTCTTTCTTTATTCACATTTTTACTGCTATTTGAATATTTCAATACTATTTTACTACTATTTTTAATACTATTTTTGAAAGATTCAAGCGTTAATTTTAAACATTTAGCGGTTTTTGCTTTCACAAAACTGGTTGTTGGTAGTTTAATTTTTGAATAAATAGGATACTTTCACCTTAAGCAAACTAAAACAATGTTGGTTAATGCCGTCCAGAAGTGTTCGTGAGTGAACAAAAAGTTGCAAATTGCTTAAAATTTCATTTTGAAAAAAGGAGAAAAAAATTTTCTGATATTTTTGGTTAACTTTTTTTTAAATTTCAAAACTAGATAAACAGTTGGAATAACAACGAGCGTTTCACGAGCGACAGCAACGTCATTCTATGTTCTCATTCGTCATTCTTTATGTTAATTTTTGGTCATTTCCGATGCAATTTTTTGGTGCATCGCTTATTTTTTGAACATACAACATTAGCTGTTTCTTGCAGCCTGCATTTTAATCGGCAGCGTAAAGTTTTATGCATGATTAATAATTTTTAAAAGATTGGTGGTGGTCTTATTAATACACAGGTACGATAGTAACATTTTTTTGTAGTTAGAGAGCACAAACTGCATTCTACTTTTTTGGTAAAAGATCAAACAAAACCAGTTTTTGTGAAAGTGATCTATATGCCTAGAACTAAAATTTTAAAATTCAGATTTCGCGCTACTGATTCTGCTCGGCGAAATGTTTAACAAAAAAGTTGTAATTTTTGAATGAACAACAGAAAACAGGGTTTAATAGTAATTTAATCTTAATTTATGTAATCAATTTTTTTTTTCAAAAACTGCATTTAAACAATAATGTTCTTTAGAAAACCTCTAAAATTGAAGTCATTCTTGGTTTCGTGAATTTTTGTAAGGTTGGTGAAGATTACCTGTCTTGTTGTGTAATCAAACTGTAAAATTACAGCAATGACTAAAATCAGGTATCCAAATAAAAATTGTCAGTTTTTGAACGTCGAGTTGTCACACTCACACCAGAGCCAATAAACAAAACGTGAATTTTAAATTTCTAAAATAAACGACTAAATAAAGGGACAGTGACATCGCTCCAAGAAAGTCTGATTTTTCCCTAATTTTGTCTATCCTTACCGGACGCTGCAACAAACGTGCATTTTAAATATTTGTTGGTCAACCAGCCATTTAAATAATTAATTAAGCG